>JAYMTH010001401.1:0-15148 GCA_036897465.1 Pelargonium australe | reverse complement strand
TATATATATATATATGAAACTTATTATATCGTTTGTTTTATGTTTTTCTCTAAATATGAATTTTATGATTATAGTGATCGTATTCAACAAAGTTAAATAATGTAGGTGTAGAATTATGACATAAATGAACTTTTAAATTGGTGGGGTCCACCAATTCTCGTCATTTCAAACGTAGGAAATTCAGCTCCTTCAAATTTAGATTTATGTAACGAATGTTAGTAAAGAGAATATATTTTTAGCTACAATTATGTCATTCTTAAAAAAAATTTAAAAGAATGCAAAAGTTGTAATTTTAAATACCCAAAATGTCCAAATTTCCTAAGAATATAACTAAAATTTGTTATACAAACACCAGCCAAGGGGTAGCTAAGCGGGTTTCAAAAGACAAACAGATATATTTATTGGTTTCCTACTCACGATTATAATCTATGAGCATGAAACTGAAAAGCTCAGTGACAAACTTTTAGCTAGAGAAACTTTTGTGCGAGAATATACTAAATACAGAAGACAGTTGAGTATCTTTACCTGGTAGACAAGGGGTTTATCCAAATCAACTGTGAAGCCTTGAACAACCATCTTGGTACTTTACTATGCAACTGAGTGCAAACGTACATAGTAAATGATTGGATGAAAAAAAGTTTGAAATATAAGAGAAGATAAGAGCTACAACATGGGGAAAGATTTGTTTTTTTTTTTCCTCTTTTTTGCATGGAAAATCTTTTGACCTCATGAAGCAAACCATTGTACTTCATGATAGCTACAGCCCCAATATACTCATATTGGAGTTTGAGAGATTTCAATAACTATACTAATGTGATGAGTGTGAAATTCTCAAGCTCAATACCCAATTGATATATCTCATTCAAAAAATCATAAACTATTTATAAATATAATTTCTTACAAGAATTTGTTTGAAAATAGTTAAGATGCCACTCGATTATGTACATTCTCAAAAAGAGCGTGCAGATTTTAGATCATCAACGCAACGCAACTCAATACAGCAACAATTAAACTTCACCTACGCAGATCCTCCTTTCCCCAATCAAAGTACCCTTCCAAACAAACACAACTTTGGTCTCGTTTTCGCAAATTTACCAATTCACCAACCATCGCAAATCAGTGCAATAACCTAAATACACGAAACACTAGACGATAAACCCAAAAAAAAAAAAAAAAACTATAATTTTCCCAAACCAATCTAACGGCTATTTACAGAGAATCACTGGCAAAACATTTGAGCATACAGTCAAAAGAATGGAAATCGAGTCAATTGACCAACCTGGGACAATGCGGGTCGGATCTTCTTTCTCTTTGTAGATCGTCCCTCGACTAAAAAAATACAGAGCTTGGTGTGGTGTGGAGAAGGGTTTTTTTTTTTTCGGCGAGGCAGTGGTGGAGTAGAGAGAAGGAGAAAAATTGCGTGCACAAATAGAGGAAATGGATAAACAGATCTGGATCGTTGATTGAATCTGATGGTGGCTGAGCCAGCGGATGGGCACGTTGGATCGGGTTCTAGACGTTGTTGCCAGTCTGGCACTTGTAATTACAGCTCAGCAATTATAGTCATAGAGTGGAGCAAGAGTTCTTGACGGAATGGAACCACATGACAGTGTCCTAATCGTGGGACCCACTGTGATGGTCATTGGTCACTCCTGATTGGTCTATTTTACGCCGTTAGGTTTTGTGCCGTAACTTAACGGTCAGCGCCAACAGTTAACCTTTGGCTGTTTGGTCAAAAGAATACGTAAGACACGAAACAAAAATTATTTTCGATTATTAAAAGGATTATGGCCATGTGTGGTCCGGACACTGGGTGGAGCCGAGACTGTGATCCGGTGCAACAGGGAAGAGATAGGCCTGTTTCACTTAGACACGTGTCGCGAGCACACAGGTCGGACTTTATTGTGACGCGGCTGGGGAGAAAATTGTGTACTTGAACACGCGTCATGAGCACAGAAGTTCTTCCGAGGCTTTGATCAAGTGCGACGCGGGATTCCAATCTTGATGCACTCGGCCATGTGGCATAAGCACACTGGCCAAGCTGAGCCACGTTGTCGTGAGCTCAGTGGTGGGTTCATGCTGACGTGGCGTCGGAGACTTCGGACCAATGAGAGACTACCACGTGGCAGTCAGGTGCGTGTCTTACATGCACCATATATGAGAGGTTCGTGTGAGCGCGTGTCTTAGGCCTGTTTGGTTGTACTTTTTTGTTATTGGGTCTTCCGAAGTCCAATTAACGACCCATTTGAACTTGTATCGGCCTTATATTGGATTCAATTAAAATGATCATCTATTCGACGCGATCATTTTGCAGGGTCGTGTCAAGAATTTTGGGTGTCCTGTGCCAAAATTAATATTTGGGCCTCAAATTTTTTAAATCGTGGTTGATCGTGAACAAACAAAGATAGTATAAAATGGTTGGTTAAACACAAAGTTTCAAGTTTTGCGAATGCCCATTTAGCTTTAAAGTTGCAGTTAGGAATTGAATTAATTTTAGATTGTGTTTGGGAACATGGATTTGATTTGAAATCCGTCATTTGAAATTTTAGATCTAAAATGTTGCATTTCATATACAAATATAATGTTTGGGAAAACATAGAATTTCAAATGACAAGGTGTGAACTGTCATTTGAAATCTCATGTTCTATGCATGTTTTGAATGTCATTGGATTTCAGTCAAATTCAAATCCAAATTATTGAAGTTCCCAAACACCTCATTTAAATCAAATTCAGCATTTCAAATCAAATGAGGGTTCCTAAACACACCGTTATTTTATTGCAGTTTATAATCGCAGCTGATAACTGCAGTTAAAAGTCCAAATTATCACACTATTGCAGTTTATAACCGTAGTTAATAGCTACTATTATTGCATTTTATAACCGTAGGTAATAACTGCAGCTAAAAGTACAAAATGACGTTGTGAGGGGCCCTCACTTTGTTGGGGCCCTGGCGATCGCCCACTTTACACCCCTAAGAGCCGGCCCTGTCATTTTGAGTGCTTTGCCATAATTTTTGGTGAATGTTGCGTATACTTTATTAAGAGTTTGAGAAGCAGAGATTGCACATTTTCGTTGAAATCATCAATCTTTAAGTATTTGTCGGGGACTAGTGTTGGTCTCTAAGTGGCTTTTTCATTTTTAAATATCCATGTAGACACATGCATGATTGGGTTTTGACTGAAAAATGAACCCAATTAGACCAGAATTGATTTGAAAAATAAATTCGGTCTGCTTTTCAGTTCTCTCATTACGTAACCATTCGGTATGGACATATCTTAAAATTATTTTAACTTTTACTATTGTGAACTCTATTAGCCTCAATTACAATAATATAATTATAAAGTGTTTTTCTATATAAAATCAATTTTGAAATCTGTTAAGTCCGGTTTTAGTTGGAACCATTCACAGTTGGTCCGATTCTTGGAATGACCCTAATTGGTCTGGTCTTACAATCCCCTACTCGGGAAAAAATCGGTCTCGGTTCGATCCGGTCTCATACAAATGTTCAACCCTACCTTACTCATCTATAACATTGTCAAATATAAAAAAATACAAAACACTCCTTCAACAAAATTAATTACATTTTTTTGTCTAAACCATGAGTTTCCTGAGCGGGCCCTCGCAGTTGGTTCTACCACACTCAGACTAATCCTCATTCGAGCCGGGTAGGACCACAAGAAGCTCTCCCTACTTAGTTTTAACGCAACTGCATTCCTTAGAACTTGAACTCGAGACCTCAGGTTAAGCTGGAACAACTTCTTACTAGTTCCCACGCGCTTGGTGGTAAATTAATTAATTAATTACATTTTGATACTCTGTGCAAGGGAGTAAAATTATGCTTCTCACCAACACCAGTCAAATTCAGCATTTTTGCACTAAATTTCTAGTGTTGATAGTGGAAAAATGAGATGCAGAGCAGCATATGCAAGAAGACAATTTTATGTGAAGAGTTGTTGGAGATGGAGGCAATTATGGTTGTCACCATCTCTCTCTGCTGGTTACTTAGAAAAGGTCTTGTGGAGCACAAAAGCAAAAGTGCCAACCTTTTATTTGTCTTGGATTTTCATGCTCTGTAATGTTTTTTGTTTAAAATGGTGATGAGCTTCCCTTTCCCTGACTAGGATTTGCATTTTCCAAAGGCCTAACACCCATAAATAATTAGCCACTCATGTATTCTTTAGAGCAACTGATGACTACATCTTTACTAAAGGCTGGCTTGTTGTTGGCATAGTTTTTTCATTTTTCTGCAATGTTAAGGTAGTGCACAATACCTGGTATACTCCGATCACTTTTGTGGCTAATGGCTGATTAACCAACGGAAGCAACTTGGTGCATATAGTCGTCAGATATGTAAAATACATGCAAACGTGTCAGGTTGTGATGGGTGGAAAATGGGTCTCATCTTCTGTTTTTGGTTTTCAACGGTGGATATTCGGTCTCATCTTATGTTAGTTGTGATGGACGGTTAGGATTCAGTTTTAGCGTTACGTCTTTTACAACATGTATGGCGCTACGTACATGAAGATAGATGAATGAAGCAATATTAGAATGAGAACAACATGTATAGAAGACTAAGGAACTATAATTTGTATTGGTAAATCTAATTTACATTGTTGTGATAATTGGATAACAAAAAGACGGGCTTACAAATCACACCAAGCTTTCATGATACATTTCCAAAGGTAGAGTAGAACGATGGATATGTTGAGGATACAAACACTAAGGGACTAAAGGTACCTTCAGATTGAGACAAGAGACCTCACCATCGGCACATTTTCATAAGCCCTCGCGTTGCCAACAAAACGCAACACTAGGCACCACACAAGTGTGAGTACAAGAGCCCGAATTCGACCACCAAAAAGTCCAACCAGAACAATGAGCACGAGCATTATTAGACGCCCTGAATTTCCCTCTCTCGCTCTTCCCACCTCCGATGTCACGCGAGACAATTCACAAGACCAAGGAGTTTCGGATTCCTGATCGCATTCATTGTTTTCACATTCTAATTCGTGTTCTCCACAATCCTCGTGCGTATCAATACTCAAGTAACTCGACCTTTCACTGCTCTCTCTTCCCTCGCTTTTCTTCTTGATGCTCAAAGCTCGCAACTTCTTGGGAACAAATCTCCTCATGATATTGGATTTGATTCTACAAATTCGACTGTTATTGTTTTGAAACAACAAGGCCTCTTCACATTTATCTTCATTGCCCTCCTTGGCAGCAATCATTTTTGTATCTCCACAACCCAATCCACCCAAATCAGCACCTCCATGTTCAAAATTACTAGCTCCTACTCTTCCAATTTCATCAAGAGAGTCCTGAATCTTTGAAGCATTACAGTTCTTGAGCCTCATCAATGCCTTCTTCATCCACTGGATCAAGCCAAACAACCTCTCCTTCGCATCCAAGCATGGCTTAACAAACACGCTTACATCTACATCCACATGCTTGCCAGCATATTCAAGCAACAACAGCACAAAAGCAGACAATGTGATCCCCACCGCCAGCTTCCTTGTGCTCAGCGCCATAGCCACCACCACGAATGTCTTCAGAACCACCACAGAAACGCTATTATCACAGCACTTACCGCCGGCGACCTCAAGAGCCTCCACTGCGCCTTCGGGCCGCCTCAGTACCGCATCGCCCTCGGTTGAAATAGATGGCCGTGTCTTGACCGGAGCCGCCGCCGGCGTCGAACGAGTGAGAGAGACATGATCGGAGGGATCGATCCCCCGGCGGTTACTGCGCTTCTTGAGGGAGGTTTTACGGAGGCGATCGCGGTTTTTGACGAACAAATCGACGAGGGAGGTGGGGAAACCGGTCTGGACGAGGAGCGATCCGCCGCGGTTGGACGGCGAGCGGAGATCGGCGACGAGCTGGGAAATTCGGTGCTTCTTCCAAGGAAGGTGCGGCATGGCTTGGGAGGGAAAGCACCGGGAAATGGAGCTCCGATTGAATAGAATTCAAATTACTGAAATCTGTGGAAACTGAATGTGTGTGATTTACAGAGAAAAGAGAAAGAAAGAACCCTAAGGAAAATGAGAGAGAGAAGAGAAAATGAAAATAACTGTGAGGGAGGCATGTTGTGTTCAAGGACAGAGCAGAAATATCCTGGAAACTGTTTTCTAGACAAAATACAGTTACAAAATAGAGCTTTGTTTGGCTGGAATAAAGTCTTTTCTTTTCTTTTCTTTCCTTTTTGGATTTAAATAACTAAAAGGAGAATGGATTAAATTGGTTCTCAAGGTAAGAGGTACGTATCCAAATTTCACTTTAGATTCTTGTGTAAATTATGATTCATATACTCTTCGTTTTTCGATGATAGAGATACTTACTCTCACACACGAACCGACATTCAAGATCCTGCCATAAATTTTTCTTAACGATGTTCTCTACTTTTCTTTGCATTCCCTAGACATTAAGGTCCAAAATTTTCAAATAGATGCTCATCACATGAAAACATAATAAGTGTGAAAGCCTAGCTATATGTAATACTCTTACGCCTATACGACTCCGATAACAACGTGTGCTATAGTTTTTGATTTACCTCGTGTCAAAGAGACACATCAAATTATTTGGGTCATCAAAGTTATTTGCATCTCCAAATTTCTAAAGGAAGCGTCCTGGTTTTGTATCATAAATCTATGATTTGTGTATAATTGTCTAAGTTTTAATAATGTATTAATTCCTTTAGAATTTCTTACAAAGAGTTTGTTGGAGCTAAGGTGGCGATTTAGGGAACATGTTGGGTTTGTTGATATTATTAACAATCTTGTTGATTTTGGTATTGTTGATCTTAATTGTAATGATAATTTTGTTGCTACGAGTGAAATTTAGGATATGTGTTAGGTCTTGTCACCTACTCATAAAGTCTTCCTCCCTTCCTAATGCAAGACACCATTTATGTATTATTGGGTAATTAACATAATCATATGTTATAATATAATGTAAGAAATTTAATATGAACCAAATGTAATTACATTAACTTACCTATGAACCAAATTTAATAAGAAAGCATTAACCAAACAAGGTGTAAGTAAATAAATAAATAAAATAAAAGTGAGTAACTACTAACTAGAGGCTTGGCTGTAATTGGATGTTTCCAGAAAAAGTCTCCTGAATAGTAGTTGTATTTACAATTCAAACCACCCGCCATTTAAAACCCGAATTTTCCTTCTCTTCTCTTATCTTCTCTAGCTATTCATTTTCTCACCCTTTCTCGATCCCCAAACAACAGAGAACCAGCTCAATATGAGAGAAATTCTCCACATTCAGGGCGGTCAGTGCGGCAACCAGATCGGCGCCAAGTTCTGGGAAGTCATATGCGACGAGCACGGCATCGATCACACCGGCAAGTACTCCGGCGACTCCGATTTGCAGCTCGAGAGGATCAATGTCTATTACAACGAGGCCAGCGGCGGCAGGTACGTCCCTCGCGCCGTCCTCATGGATCTCGAGCCCGGAACCATGGACTCCGTTAGATCCGGCCCCTTTGGTCAGATTTTCAGGCCCGATAACTTCGTCTTCGGCCAGTCCGGCGCCGGCAACAACTGGGCCAAGGGTCATTACACCGAGGGGGCTGAGCTCATCGACTCCGTCCTCGATGTTGTCAGGAAGGAGGCTGAGAATTGCGATTGCTTGCAGGGTACACTATTCACGCTTACCCAATTTTATTCCTATTGTTGATCTCGTCATCTATTGGCTCTATGTAGAGTTTTGGTGATTGATTTTCATTTCAGTTTCGATTATTTTGCGCTTTTATCTTTTCTATTTGATGATGTTGCAATTTTTGATCAAATTGTATGTGTGGTTTGATTGGAAATTTAAGTCAATCCCATCCTTTTTGTTTTGGTGGGAAAATGAAGCGTTGTGTTTATCTGGTTAATTTGTTAATTAGTATCAGTGTAGTTTATTTTGCATGTGAAATTGTTTAATGTTATTGCTGTTTTGTGTAGTCAGATTTTCCAGATATAGAATATAATTTATGTTAGATAAATGAAATGAAGGTTTTTTTATGCTTTGTCAGGATTGTGAGTACCATTTTTATAATCCTTATGTTGTTTTTGTTGGGGAACTCACCAGTAGAACTGATTATCTGGTTATTGGATCTTATTGACCTTAAACTTCCCTTTTGTACCTTTCTTTTTGTTTTCCCAACAATCCATATAATTGTTATTTGTTTCAGTTTTAGTTTATTGTCTTTTAATTCGATTTTGAGCACAGCTGGTGTTACTGGATGGAATTTTAGTGTTAGAGCATTCACGTTATGTGGGTTGATAGATTTCTGGTCTAAAATTAGTCCTCATGGAAGGTCCCCCATTTCTCTGGCTCCCCATTGAATGTTAAATATTCACTATCATCATGATCTATCGAATTGAGAGGTCAATTGTTTGCTATTTTCTGTAGGATTTCAAGTTTGCCATTCTTTAGGTGGAGGAACTGGCTCTGGCATGGGCACACTTCTTATATCCAAAATCAGAGAGGAGTATCCAGATCGCATGATGTTGACATTTTCAGTCTTCCCTTCTCCTAAGGTCTCTGATACTGTTGTTGAGCCATATAATGCCACCCTCTCTGTGCATCAGCTTGTTGAGAATGCTGATGAATGCATGGTGCTCGATAACGAGGCTCTTTACGACATATGCTTCCGTACTCTTAAGCTTGCCACCCCCACATGTAAGTCCAACTTTCTATCTGACTATCTCTATATGTTTACTTTCTTGACATCATATTTCTTTATTCTTCTGTTTATTCAAGTTATTGATAGCCTATGTGGACTGTGAAGTGGAGTATAATATTAAAATTTGAAAATACGAATGATTGCTCAATTTTTGTATTTTGTAGTCTATTTCAAATGCATCTCCTGTAAATAGGAGAAAAAAGAGAGAATGTGATTTACCTTGCAATTTGGTACTTTATATGCATCATTATTAGTGTTGTTGTCCTCTAGATTTTTGTTAATAAATAAGGTTGTCCCTATTATTCTTGGTTGCTCTCATGCTTCTTTCACTAGTTGGTACGTAGTTGGTGGCTCATATGTCCCCCTCATTATTGGTAGTTTGGACCATAATCATCTAAAAGTTGTAGATAGCAAGTCCTTGTCTCTCCCTGGAGATAAGAGGCTATAGGGAAATTATGGACAGATGAATATTTAATGATCCAACCAACATATTTGCACAAACAATTTATCATCACGCATTTTACCATTTTCCCTTTTATGGGCAAGTTTTTACTTATGATATCTTTAGATAAATGGAAGGATGATGATCTGATGATTTATATTGATATTGCCATGTTGCAGTTGGTGATCTAAACCACCTTATCTCTGCTACCATGAGTGGTGTCACGTGCTGTCTTCGTTTTCCTGGACAGCTGAACTCTGACCTTAGGAAGCTTGCTGTTAACCTTATTCCATTCCCGCGTCTTCACTTCTTCATGGTAGGCTTTGCACCCTTGACATCAAGAGGGTCCCAGCAGTATCGAGCCTTGACTGTACCCGAACTGACACAGCAGATGTGGGATGCCAAAAACATGATGTGCGCAGCCGATCCCCGTCATGGTCGTTACTTGACCGCTTCCGCAATGTTCAGGGGTAAAATGAGTACCAAAGAGGTAGATGAACAGATGATCAATGTGCAGAACAAAAACTCCTCTTACTTTGTCGAGTGGATTCCCAATAACGTGAAGTCTAGCGTTTGTGACATTCCTCCAAAGGGTCTAAGGATGGCATCCACTTTCATTGGGAATTCAACCTCAATCCAAGAGATGTTCAGGCGGGTGAGCGAACAGTTCACAGCAATGTTCAGGCGAAAGGCTTTCTTGCACTGGTACACTGGCGAGGGAATGGATGAGATGGAGTTCACTGAGGCCGAGAGCAACATGAATGATCTGGTGGCCGAGTATCAGCAGTACCAGGATGCCACCGCTGATGACGAGGAGTACGAGGAGGAAGAAGAGGAGATTGGTGCTTGAAACGGTACCAATCTTCAAAAAAATTGGCTGTCTCTCTGTTTGTGAATGATAATATATATATATATATGTACTTAATGTCATGCAGTCTGTTAGTTTTTGACAAGTTGTGTTTATGAATTTGTGAGTCCTTTGTATAAGAGTTGGATTCTTGTGACTCCTTTGCTTCCAATACTAGCCGTGCAATGTTTATGTGATGCAGTTGGTCATGAGTCCCTATCTCTCTGTTTGCTTACAATTTCTTAAGATGTTCATGGCATGCCTGCATTAGAATAGTTCAAAATGGATGGTTCGATCATTGTCAAGAAAGAAGTTAAAAAGGGCCGGCAAAAAGTACTGAATCTAGCTTCGGCTAATTGGCAATCCAAATTTGCAGGAGCAAACTACATAAGAACAAGAATGAGTCCATGGACGCCCGGGGCGGCAGGCCTTTTGTCTCCTACAACCTTCCAAATTCTTAAGCTACTGACCCTATCTCTATATATACAATCATTTGCCCAACATTCAGCTTCATCTACCTCTACTTTTGTCTCCTACAACCTTCCAAATTCACAATCAAAATGGCAATTCGCTTTCTCTTGCTAGGATTTGTAGCTGCATCTTTCTGTGTTGCAACATTGGCATCCGATCACAGCCCTCTCCAAGATTTCTGTGTTGCAGACTTAAAGGGTCAAGGTACAGATTAACCCGAATCCATTTTTACTATGAAACTCATGATTTCAACATTGTTGTTCATCACAAGTTTGTTTCTCATGTGACAGTGCTGGTGAACGGTATGGCCTGCAAGGACCCCACGAAAGTTGAGGCCAAAGATTTTCTCTTTAGTGGCCTTGACATGCCAGGCAATACATCCAATGCAGTTGGGTCTAGGGTCACCCCAGTGACAGTGTCTCAGCTTCCAGGACTCAACACTTTGGGCATCTCCATCGTGCGCATAGACTATGCGCCGAGTGGAATCAACCCTCCCCATACGCACCCCCGTGCCTCTGAGATCTTGACAGTCCTGGAAGGAAGCTTGGAGGTGGGTTTTGTGACCTCCAACCCGGAAAACAGGCACATCACAAAGGTGCTGAAGAAGGGTGATGTGTTTGTGTTCCCTGTAGGACTCATTCACTACCAGAGGAATGTTGGGTATGGAAATGTTGTTGCCATTGCAGCTCTCAGCAGCCAGAACCCTGGTGTCATCACTATTGCTAATGCTGTGTTTGGCTCTAATCCGGACATTGCTGCTGATATTTTGGTCAGGGCTTTTCAGGTGGACAAGACTGTTGTTAATCACATCCAATCCAAGTTCTAAACAAATTATGATCACCCATCATTGTCCCATATTTGTAGTGTGATTTACTGTTTTGTTATTTACACATAATCATTTTGGATTGATCTGTAATTTTTTTTGTTTACTGTTCTATATATAAATCAGGATTGATACATATAACTTCTTTCAATTTCTCATTTGTTCCAAATCTTGTCTTGTTTGGACAACATACATATATATTGTTTGTGAGCTATAGTGTTTTACTACTATAATAGACATAGAAAAAGAGACAAACTCATGCATGAACCATCAATTTTGGATAATAGACCAAGTCCACTAGTGATATTTTCCAATGACATGAACAATAGGGCATCTCCAATTAATACTTAGTCTATTTTTGGTGTGCCAAGAGAATAAAGAGTGTGCCACATGCTTAACTCTCTTTTCTTCTTCCATTTTTAGTTTTTTTATCCTCCAATGATTAGCACATACTAAGTGAGTGCTACAACAAACGAAAAAGTAAGATTGTTGGACTATAATATAAAAAAGCTCAAATTGAGTCCTTTTTTGTTATATTTAAACATCTTTGCTCTTAAGTTAAGAGTGACTGATATTCATTAACCAGATTATGACATATATGTCAGAATTTATGTAGTTTATATATCATGTTTATAGGTACATTTGAAGATATCCATGTTGAAAATCAAGAATTCCAACTAATTAAATAACATATAATATTAACGCAACATAAAGTTAAACAAACTAAACTAAAACAAGAACATAGAAAATCCAACAAACTAAGTCCAAAAACTCTAGCAAACCCTAAGATAACAATATAGTTAGCATAATCAGTACCTGCACAGAAATCTATCCCCATAAACCCTAACAAGAAAACAAAAGAGTCTCTCAATTCCTCGGGGTATCAGGCCTCGGACCGGAACGCTGCGGCGGCGGCACAGGCATCATCGGACCGTTTCGTGGGTATCCAGAAGGTGGCAACAGCTCATGATGCCTGAACGGAAAACGCTCCGGAAACCGTCCGTGATCGTGTTGATGATGCTGAGGATAATATTGCATCATTGGCCGGACCGGGACCGGAGCCGGTGCCGGAGGCACAAACCTAGGACGTGTGATCTGTGCTTGTGCTTGTGCTTGTGAATGTAGCTGAGCAAAACGTGCTTGTAGCTTAGCCACCCTCTCTTCTTTGCGCTGAGCCACAGCAACATACAGTGGTTTCCGACCGATCATCTTCCCGTTCATGTCTTTCCGAGCTTTCGCAGCTTCCTCCGGCGAAGAAAACGCCACGAACCCGAAGCCGCGGCTCGCTCCTTTCGCGTCAAGCATGACCTTGACGGAAGTAATGGTCCCGAACCCAGCAAACATCTCTCGAAGCTTCTCATCGTCAATCTCGTCCTGGAGGTTTTTAAGGTACAGATTCGCTCCTTGTAGGTTTTGAATCCTCTCGAGCTTCGCTTGAGCCCTAACTACGTACCAGGTGTTGCCATCAATACTGACCCTCCCGTTTAGGGCTTCGACAGCTGAAGCAGCTGATTCGTGGGTCTCGTAGTTCACGAAGCCGAAGCATTTGGACTTGCCGTTGTCGTCCTTTGCGAGAGCCGAGGATGTGATGTTTCCGTAATGTTGAAAAACATTTCGGATATCATCTTCTGTAGTAGAATCCGAGAGATTTTTCACAAAAAGATTAGTGAAAGTGGCGGACACGTCCTGTTGGACCTCCTCTGCTGCTGCCATTGTCTGTGCAGAGACATTCTCTTGGACCTCGTTATGTGCCATTGTCTCTCTGTTACTTGAGAGAGAAGTAACGAGAAGTAACTCGTTATGTATGAGCACAAATTATAAGACGTTATTTATAGATATGTATAAGTAGATAATAGGAACTAATATAACTACAACTATAAAACCTAATCTGTCTAGGATTCCTAATCTGACTTCATTAATTTGTAATATGTATGTTCATCATTACTATACATCTTAGGATAGTACGATTAATTCATTTATTTTATACGTATAAATTACTATTAAGGATTGGATTGTCACTAATGAAGTTGCGGATTGGCTTTACTGGTAAAACGGAAACTTTTATTTAAATGTGTATGCCAAATTGTGAAGACTTGCCAAAAATTTCAGCACAAAAATCTCAGACCAAGTATCCATGGCAAAACTTAAATCAAATATGGAGTCCATCAAAAATCACCCGAGATGACATGATACGCTCGCAACATTGACAAGGTGAGTTTGAATATAAAAAAACGGCTCAAACAGATGTCGAATCGGACTCCAAATAACCCGATAACCTAAAGACATGAAAATACATATTAAAAATGATAACAACAGCCCCTGACCCATGTCACTTTATTAGACCGTCAATAAGTCAATGATATGGTTCACAAAAAATGGCTTTGGGAGCTATTTACGATTGCCATTTCGAGATGATCAATTTGAATCAAACCGTCGAACTAATTGGACTTCAAATGGATGTGTCAATAAATGAGATATGACATATCAAATATGATGTTGATGACTTGGCCGAATCACAACGCGTCACATATGCAGTAAGTCTAATAAACCGGACGCTCCGCGCCAGAAATTCATGGGAGGGTAGTGGTATCATATGTGTCGAGTTGTTATTCGTTAAAATTAATTTTAAACTACAAAAAAACGAAAAACGAGTTTGCCACGTAGATTGCCACTTTATTTTGTACAGAAAAGTTTGTACAAAATTTGAGATGTTTAGCATTTTTCTTTAAGCAGTTGTAAATGTACATAGACCGTTTTGTTCAAAAAAATTAAATGTAAAATAAACCGCCAATAACAACTTTTTGAAAAATGGTAAACATCCCAAATTTTGTACAAACTTTTATGTACAAAATGGTGTGGCAATCTACGTGGCAAACACGTTTTTCGTTTTTTTACTGCACATGAATTTTGTACAATTGTTTAAAAGCGGAAACCTATAATAATTTTTTTTATACGTCTGCAAAGGTTAGGAGAAAAAGTCCTCTGCTAGGTTAGGAGTACAATCGTAGCCGCCGGAGTCCCGCTGACGACGCTGGAGTCCAAGCGCTGCTCAGTCTTCAGTCTAGATCTGGGGTGAACCGGCATCCGACGATGCTTCTTTTCTCTCTGCCGGTATTTCCATCGCCACTTATTGTTTTCTGTATTTTCTTAGTTTTTTTAGTTGTTTTAGTGATCTGTATTCTCTTAGTGGAAGTTTGGTTTTCGATTTGTTGGTAGTTTCGGAATGTCACGTTATGTTAGGTTTGGTATTAGGGTTAGGTGCAGTTTTAGGTTTGAGATGAGTTTGGTAGTATAGGCTGGGGGAAGGTGTGCCTAGTGCCCCTGATTTATATAAACTTAATATTAAACTAGAAAATTAAAAAATATATTTTGCCACAAAGACTTCCACATATTTTGTACAACAAATTTTGTATAGAATTTGGGACAAATAACATTTTTAATGCAAAAATGTTGATATCACAATTTTGTATAATTTTTATGTACAAAGTGACGGGTCAACATATGTGGAATATTTATGGGTTAAATGTTTCCATACTCTCTGGACTTCTGTGGATTATAAAGTTGGCCCCATATCTGAATTTTTAGTCGTGGCGATCCCTGGACTTGCCATTTTTTTTAGTTTGGTCCAAGTTACCTGCTACTTGCTTACCTCCATGTAAGCAATGAATTGTGGATTTGAAATTTAGTCCCTGGACTTTCCATTTTTTTTAATTTACTCCAACTCACCACCTCGAAATTTCCCGCAATTTTCATATCCATTTCGCCTTCCCTTCTCGCCGGAGCCTTTTAGGTTTTTATGTCCTTTATCCATCCAAGACTCCATCAACCATGAGATAAACATGAAATAGTTAGAAATTGGTGAACATAAACGTAAGATGGTACTGA
>JAYMTH010001400.1:0-15158 GCA_036897465.1 Pelargonium australe | reverse complement strand
GTAACTTCTTTTGAATTGAATAAATATTTACTATTTCCCTCAAAAAAAAAAAAAAGATCATAAACAAAATTACAAATGTACAAGAGTAGTTACCAATTCCATATTTCATTGCTTCCCGAGTCTGAATCATATCAAGTACTGCCTTGAGAAGAGATAGGACCAATTCAGGTTCCTTACTTGAGAATTGTGTTATTACAATCTTCCAATCATTCTCCACCAAGTCTGAGGATACTGATGCCTTTAGCAAGAACTCCAACAAAAGCGACACTACTTCTGATGAGAAAGAAGAATATAACTGAACAAGACTGCTCAATGTCTTTTTTATATGTGTCTTATAACCTGAAAATAAAGTTCACTTCCATTAGTAAAGACAAACATTGTCATATTAGCAGATGTTTACATACATATATTCTAAAGCAGGCTCAATTAAGCAATCATAAAATCTTAATTTAAAAGAGTATTAAATTCAAGTGAACTGATAAAGGGAATCCAAAATAGTACTAACATTTAAAATATCAAATTAGACAGATGGAGAGAGACTTCAGAATAAAAAAGGTTTTGAAAAAGAATGGTAGAGAAATTCTGAGACCAACAGGGTGAATTAATGTTTCATAGGAGATTAGAGGCCCTGTAAGGGAATGGTAGAGAAATTCTTTTAGGAAAAAGTAAAAGGGGTTGGGTGCAAATCTAAGTTAGCACAAAAAGTAGCAAGGAATGTCATGATAGCATCTGGCTTAACAGAGGAGAATACAAGATCTTAAGGAGTTTTACTATTGGTTTCAAGTAGCATACACCAACATTGTTTGAGAAATGTCTAAATATTAGGAAAATTTGTATAACAAGTTAATTGAGCTACTGATTTTGACAAACTTTTCAGCTCATCTTATGTGCTCGAGCAACTCTATTTATTAGGACAAAAAGTCACAATGATATCTTAATTTAAATGTGCCTTCAGAGAAATAAAAAAATATGATAAAATAGCACCGCCATCATCTAACAGATACAGTACAAGAAGAGAATACCTTACCCCCAGATTTAGACATATGGAGCTTGCTTGTTGCCAGTAAGAAGAACTTGCTACGCCCACAAAGCAGATCAGAAGGTCTACCACCTACAAGACAAGTGGAAGTCAGTAACCAACAAATGAAGCGCCAAATATAAATTCAGAAAATTAGGTTAACTGTGATATAACTTTATAACTTCAGTAAATAAGTGGAGTTTCAATGTAGCACTCACTGAAAGAGGTTTTCCAGACAAATAAAAATCACCAAAACATCACACTAATTTAAGAGAACCCGACAAGTTACCATGTTATTTATGTAACTATGAGTTAATCATCCAGCAATTGGAAATAGAGAGCATGCACTTAACTAATGAAAAAATCTATATATTTAAATTTGAGTAGCAACCTAAATATACTGCATCAACAACCTAGACATTTGAATTTGAAATGAGAGTTCAGATAACAGCACCAGAATCACAAAACAGCATCGCCAACAGTGGATTCTGATTCACTAGTTATTTTGTCACTTTTCATATCATAGCTTCCATGTTTTGTGTTATCTTCTTTTCAAGGGATGTTCATATAGATATGAAATTTCTTCATTTTTAGTTAGTTTGATGCAAAAAGATGATATATGTCATGCAAGATCCAAGAACTGTAAGCTGAAATAAAACTAGGGCATTCCTATAACAATTAAACCTGAAAAGGAAAGAAAAGGAAAAAGTAATACGCACGTTTCCCCTTGATCGTTGAAGAACTTGATCGCTGACTCTGCTTAAATTTTATGCAAAATGCCAATTCACTAAGTTTAGACTTAATTTCTTTTCTAGTATAAGCAAGTCCACCTCTTTGCAATGGAATCACCTCCTTTTGTGGATCCCAGTAGTAAGATTTCAGCCAATCAAGAGCCTAAATTCATCAACACAAGATATTTTACCATTAACTACAGTGGAAGCAAACGCAAATACTAACAAAAGAATAATCTCTAAAGGAAATGAGATGCTTAATTGACAAAAAGAAAATCTGTTTTTTTTTTTTTTTTTTTTTTTTTTTTTTTTTACCATAATGGAGCCTCGACGAACTAGTCGAAGAGAAGGCAGATCACGATGAGAACCCTCTACAATAGAAGCATTGCCAGAAAGGAAAGCTTATTAGGTTTTCAATTCAACTTATATATTGGAAAATCACAAACCATATTGTACAACGAAAGAGTAAGAACCACAGATGGGGCATTGAGATAAATCATTCTTTATAATCCCACAAGACACAGAAAATGGGTTTGGTAGCAACTACTAGAAATAGGACGAGGAATTTACAGATTGAAGTTACTTACCGTGACGAATATCAATTAGCATGCGAGGAATATGCATTTCATCAGCTGCCATAGCAATCGAAATCTCTTCCTTTTTACGCGTTTTCTCAATAACACAATTCACAAGCCTTCAAAAATAAGACTAAAGTGTGTAAGACTGAATTATTCATTTCTTACATGTCTTCTAAACAACCAGCATGTGTCAACAGTGGGCACATAAAATGTCCCTCAACAAATAAAAGAAGCAAGCTTACTAGGTTACCAAACAAATCACAGATCCATGTACGTAGATAGATGCAGTTTCTAAAAAAATAAGAGCACGGAAAGCCACCTCTTTGCCTCTATTATGCACATAATACTCCCAAGAAAACATAGCAAAAGCAGACCTCACCCAAGATTGTATCCTGAAAGATTCAGTCAACAGGTACTCTCAACAAGATACCGCCAACATTATATTAGTTAAGGTTATTGAGTTTCCTGAGATGATTTCAAATTATTCACTGAAATAGATTTTGAGCTATTGCAGGTTTTTCTAGTGACTCATCTCAAGATCGGTACATAAACTGGAAAAAAATGTGCGAAAAAATGTTCTATTACGATGGAGTACCAGACTGATGTCCTACCAACTATATGAGCAGACTGATTAGGTGATAAATATATTCAAGACACATGCTATAATATACTACCCCGTCGCAAAATAAGTGTCTTGCTTTCTATTTTGAAAAATACTAAGGAGAAATTAGTTAGTGTTGTATATTTCTTCTTCTATCTCCATGCACGTGTTGTAACTTGTAACAATCTTAAGATATACTAACTAACTTATTATAAGAACACTATTGATAATCACGCCTAACTAATTTTGTAAAAGAGAATATAAGACACGTATTTTGGGATGGAGGGGGTATATATATTTGGAATATAAGTTAGCATCGCAAATTGCAATACTGGATATAAATCAATTATCAATGTAATATAATTTTGAATATAGATATAATAACTAACTTATTACAAGGACACTATTAGTAACTCATGCATAACTAACTTTCTAGAAGAGGAAACAAGACACTTATTTTAGGACGGAGGAAGTATATAAATTTGGAATATAAGTTTGCATCGCAAAAAACTGCAATATTGGATATAAATCAATTATCAATGTAATATAATTTTGAATATACGACGCTTCACCTACCAAACTGTGTGTGTGTGTGTGTTTGCGCACGCGCGTGTGTGTGAGTGAGAGATAGAGAGAAAGATGGAGCAAAGGCTGAGTGCATAAGTAACTAATATGATGGAAAAGAACAGGAACTTCACCTCATGATTGCCATGCAATACAACATTGCAAGAATTTCGTCAGAATCTGAAGATTCTTCTTTCAGGTCCTTCCTACAATTATGCAAAAGTACACATGAATTCAATGGCATGAGGGTCAAACCAAAAGAACAACTTAAATAGAAAGAATAGTATTACATTGTACACTAGAAGCTTGCAAAATTTAAATTGCAAAGAAGGTACGAAAGCAACCCGAAGCAAAAAGGACAATATAGAAAAAACCCTCAATTAAGCACTAATGAGTACACATTCCACGGTCAGGGACCTGGTCAGCTGCATTAGTTTTATAATGTTTTGAAAGACTCAATCTTCTTTAGATTTTTCCATGTTATATCATATCCGTACTTTGCTCTTCCATTGCATCTTCAGAAGCTCGCAATACAACAAGCACTTTACCAAACCAATTCTACCTCAACATCTAGCAGACTAGTACTCTAGAAAGTAACAACCAAAACTTTCAATTTGAATCCAGAAGAAGGCCTTTACCTAAAGTAAGGATCTTTTTGCTGAATTTCAATTAGAGATGCAGTAACTTCAATCACAACCGGAAGACATCCTCGGCTTCGCCAAGCTGATATCTGAACATCAAAAACCTCATGAATTCATATATCATAAAACATTTCATATCTTAGTGTTCAGTCACAAAAGTCCAGAAATTAAGCAAGAATGAACCAAAAGCAGCCATTGGATCATTTTCTAAGTCGATAAAAGTAAACCCAAACACTAATTAAAACTTCATTTTCTATCTTCCACCCCAGTTTTCTCACAAACCAAACTTCAGATTCTAATCCCTGAATCTTCAGCTGAGACGGGGAAGACAGACAAGGACATGATAGTATCTTACTCTATCGAGAGCTAGGGCAATGGAATCTGGGGAAGAAGAGAAGAGAGAGTCTCTGACAAAGTCCCATTCGTCCCAGCTCATCCAGGGGACAACCTTGTAGCCGCATGAAGATGTCGTCTGCTGACCATCCTCTCTCAGTTCTGCTTCGAACCCTAAGAGCGCGTCCATGGCGTCAATTTGGCCTCTCCAGCTTGGAGTTAAACCCTAGATTCTCTACTGTCGAGGTTTATAGTTAACTGTCAACGGCACAGAAAGATTTTGTAATATAAATAATTAAAAATTACATTTTTGAATTACCGAAAATACCCTTACCCGTACAGAAACCGTAGATGTGCGTCTCTTCTTCTCTTCTCTGCCGCCTCTCCCACTCCCAGCGAGACCCAATTTCTAGATTTCGAATCCAATCTCGTATCGAAGCTTGGAGCCGATTTTTACAGTGAGTTGTTGAGCAAATCAGCCCAAATTGGTGCTCCTCAACTACTCCGTAAACCCTAATTCTCTGCTCCTGTAAATTCTTGCTAATTCAATTTGTATAGATGAGTGATTGCAATTTCTACCCAACGGACTGTGAAACTATATTGTCGCATATTAAGCAGCAAGAGAAGCAGCTAAAGCTCAAGAGAAGGTTTGTGGTTTGGGTTTCTTGTGTTTCTGTTTTTGTTTGATTCCTATCAATTCATTACTCTTTGAGCATGGTTCTTCTGGTTAAATGTTTATTTATGTGTTAATGGAAGCCTTAAAAGAGAGAACTTTATCTTCAATTGTTGTTTAATGATAATTTAATTGAACATTGCCAGTACTGTGACATTGATGGGGTTCTCATATCTCTTAAAACAATGGGTTTGTTTTTAGTTTATGAGCAAGATTTAAGAAAAACTCGCCACAATTGTTTTCTTTGTTACTATTGTATGTATGATTGCTGAATTGTTGCAACCTCGGTTGCTAATTCAAAGAAAATGTGTGAGTTTTAGATTTGTTTTGAGCTTCTGTAAATTAAGTTTACTATATTTTTATGTCACAAGACTGTGAAACTGAAATGGATTTTGTGTAGGTGGCTGATGGGACTTCCTACCTCAGAATCAGAGCAAAGACAGTCAAAAGACCGAGATTTTTTAAGTAAAAGGTAAGAGGAAGTTTCTTTTGCATTGGCAAAACTTTTGTATTTGAGCCAATTGTAACTTCATGGGGTAAATAATTTTGGTATTCTCTCTCCAGGTCTTTGCCCGAATCACTGCTCAGGGAAGACGATGTAAGTTATTTTCCATGTCAAGAAGTATTGTTTAGTTGTATTGACAATATTGTTTTGAAAGGTCTATTGCTGCTTGCTATAATTTCTGCAATTAGTCACTGCCGTGATGGTTAAATTTCTAGACTGGAATATTAGTAGAAGATTATGGACTGTAATTAACTTGAAATTGTTGAGAGTTTTTTTGCTTGTGAGCTCCAGTTAATTGAAGATCATAAAAATATTTTTGTTTTTTGGATTGGCAAACTTATGAGGCAATGCCACCAGTTGCACATTCTATATAGTCATAAATAAAATCACAAATAGTTGCATAAAGTCTTCTTCTTTTCTGAAAAGCTTAATCAGTTTATATCATTACCTATGGGGCAAAACTAATTTTTGGTATTTCATGTTTTTAGGAACAACTGAACAAGATAAATTTACTTGAAATTACGCTATGTATCTTGATTGTGCATATAGCTCATCCAACTTTCTTAGAATAATACAACATTTTTGTCCACACAGTGAAGAAAATTCAAAGAAGGATTAGCTCAAATCAAATTATTTCTTTCTCATCTACCTTTTGTCCCCAAATATAATACATTTTTATAAGGAGTAAGTTATAAGGTTGATATTATGTAGTGTGTAAGTAATTTTTTTTATCATGGCACCTCTTCCTTTCTTAATTTCTAAGGTAGTTCTATGGCATTGTTGGGCTTGTGCTGTTAAATATTCTTGTTCGTCTCACTACTTGCTGATGATTTCTTTTCTCCTTGTTCCCAGATGTTCTATGAGGCCATAAAAACCCGTGTCAAGAAAGCCTTTGGAGCAGGTGATGCTGAAAAAGAGCATTGTTCTGTTCAAGTTGATATGTCATTTTCTGACCCTGAAAGTGTAAGAAGAGACCTTTTTTCATGCCTTGATTCTTTGACCAATAAAGGACTTTACCTCCTTGCCACTATTCTTATGCAAGGGTCAGACAAATTTGAGAAAACTCGCCGGAAAATGAAAAAGGTTATCAAAGAATATCTTCCAAAAGTTACTGGGACAGATGTTTTCAAACAGCTATCTCAACTTCTCAATGATCCACAAAATTTTCGAGATAATAGCACAGCATTTTTTACTCCTGCATCTCAATCTCCTCAAGATGCTGCCGCTAAGGTACTTGCTGGACTAGAGGATTTGCCTAAACAGACATTGCTTGCAATGCACAGGAAGCTTAGAGGTATCCAAGGAAGTGTGCCTCGACTACATACCAGCAGGTGCGGATGGAACCGAGACGGTCTAGTTAATAAAGTGAGGAAAACTGGTGAAGCTATGCTTTCTGAACTGGATGTGGGGGATAAGCTACAGGAGCCATTAGCCAGAGCATTGGCAATAGTTGGTTTGTCACTGAAGCTGAGACCTGGGTATCAAAATTCCTCTGTGGAGTTTCACCATTTCTCACCAGAAGTGCAAGCCTTACAGAATGATATAGTTAAGGCCATTTTGTTACTTAAAACTGAGGTTAGGATTCAGAAGCTGAGAATCTTGCAGCCTCTATTAGATCCAAATGCTAAATTATCAATTAGACGCTTGCGGGGAGCAATTAAAAGAATGTTAACTGAATATCTTTTTGAGTGCAGTGATATGAATGCAATTCCAAAGTCTTTATTTGAAACTCTTGATGTTATCAACAAAAACAGTCGAAATAATCCACCTAAATGCTTCACCAAGGAGGAGACTAAACAAGAGGTAGAATGCATATTGAATGTGAGTGCTCAGACAAAGCAGATTGTTTTGGATACACTTGTTGATTGTGAGTTTGATCAGGATTTTGCTGATGCATATATGGAAGATTTGGAGGAAAGTGATGATGGTGACAGCGATGAAGATACTGATGGTCAGCAACAGAGACTTAGAAACTCAGTAAGTGGTAACATGTTGCATTCTGTTGATTCACATTACTATGAAGAAAGTATTGGAGAGTCAAAACCAAATTATCATGAGCAGTCTACTTCTTCAACTAACCACAATGGTTCTCCTTACCTTACACCTCAAAAATGTATAAATGTTAATTCAGCTGGAAAACGCGAGCCTGAGTACTTTACTGATGCTGATTCTGTGGATCCCTATAGTCTTGCTTCTTCCTCTCTATTACAGGAAAGTATGGGCAAATATGGCACATTTAAAACAAATGAGAGTCTCATTACACCACTTGGAAGGCCGTATGAAAACAATATCAAGAGGTGTAAACTTGAATATGATACTGAGATGGATCCAGCAAGCCCTCCAAATGTCCTATTCTCTAACTTATCATGTGGGGAGGAAAAATCGGCTCTCAACAACCAAAGTGATTATAAAAATCAATACCTAGCTATCCAGGAAGTCTGTGACGACGCGAGCATTATTGCCTATAATTTCATTGGTCATATGTTGGAGAATTTTGCAGAAAGAGAAGGCTTAGATTTAGATTGGACTGACACTTTATATCTCAAAGGTCATTATTCAATTGAAGAAGAGTATCAAGGTATAAGACTCCCCTTATTTCTTTTTATTTTGTGTTTCGTGGTGTACAGAAATAAATGTGTATAACAAAAAAATTCTCCTCTTCCATTATTGCTGCTGCTATTTTTGGTGGTGTTGTAATCATTGGTGTTTGACTCTTGCATCTTGATTTAGATTATAATTCCAATATTTCATAAATCCCCTTTGCTATGTAATGGAGAGAGATTAGTCTACATAAATTGGTTTGGCCTACCATATTTTGTGGGTCTAAGTATTGCAAGAAGATCTGAGACAAAGTACATCATAAGTACTCTGAATTTTTTTTTGCTCTATTGATGATACAGCATGACATGCACCTTCAATTAAGTTTAAGACAAGTCGAGTGCAATATATTATGTCAAAGTTCTATATGTTTCGGTTTTGTGTTTAGAGGTATGGTTCATCTAATAAACCATTGCATGATTCTGAACAATTCATCTGCTATCTTTTTTCTCTTTTTTTTTTTTCAATTTATTTGGTAGATGTTATAAAAAGGTAAAAATGGTTACTTGAATATATGCTGCATGGAGTGCATTATATTATATCAGAGTTCTGTATGTTTTGGTTTGGTGCTTAGAGGTATGATCCATCTAATAAACCATTGCATGATTCTAGACAATTAATCTGCTATTTTTTTTTTCCGTTTTTTTGGTAGATGTTAGATAAGATAAAACTGGTTACTTGAATATGCTTGCTTCTTTGTCTTAATAAGATGGCTATTTGGTGAAACCTTTGAGATAGCTTGTCCTTTCTGTGCTTATTTCTTCTGCATGTGATCAGCAACAGCAAGATAATGGGTTGTTTATATTTATTTATTATCATGTACAGAAGGAAAGCATACTTCACCCAAGGAAGATGTAGGTTCAGTAATTGCTCGGTTAGCAGAAGAGCTGATATCGTCCCTTCCAAAAAGGTATTTTGCTACTACTTATAAATGCTTCTTCTTCTTCTTTTTTTCTTTGTGAAACTGGCTTATCACATCACTTTCTTTTCTGTTAATTGTTTATTTAAGGGTTTTGGGGTTTGGACCTGAGGGGAAAACTGACGAATTGTTGAAATGCAAGGTTTACTAGTGGAGACCAACTTATTAACTACTCCCTGTCTCAAAATAAGTTGAGAAAAATTAAAGAAAAGTTAGTTAGTGTTGTATATTTAGTATTTACTCTTCTATCCCTTTGAACATGTGTTGTCACAAACTCAATGGATACTAACTAACTTATTATAGGGACATAATTTATACATAACTACCTTCCTAGAAAATGAAACAGGACACCTTTTTTGGGACAAAAATGCTAGTAAAACAGGACACTGATTTTGGAACGGATGGAGTATATTTTCCCCCACTTCTAGTTTCTTCAACTTATCAAAGATACAGACATTAGTGCTACTCAAACCACAGCCATAGCATAGGTTGACTGAGTGAAATAGAGGATTAAAGCTGTTATGGCTTAACAAGCTTAGTAATTGTGAGAGAGATGGCATATTTAAATTCACAAGCACGTACTTGTCAACTTGAAAGATTTTAGTAACTGTAATATATTCATGGCTGCAGTAAAATTGAAAGACTGAAGGAGTTGATGAGCTTATGATACCGACTGCAGAACTTTGGCCTTCTATTATGAGAAGCTTCATTCTGAAATACAGTACTGGTGTTCACTGACCAATGTTGGAATTTTTATAGTTTGTGTTTCTAGTCTTGATTTGGTTGGCAATTTCTGCTGTTTTAGCAAGGAGCTTTGCTCTGGGGTCATAGAAAGAAAATGCTCAAAATGATGGCCTAGATTATTATTTATAACTGTACAGTATGTTTCATCAAAATCTAACAAGTTTTTTTTTTTTTTTTTTCGAAATAAAAATCTAATGAGTTTGTTACTGCAAAGGTCAGTAATTTGTTTCAGCATGGATCAAATCAGGCCAACCGGTAAAAGCTAATCTAGTTTATACACCAACTGACAGGAGGTGCCACGAGTAGGTAACTCAATGAAAATCTTTGAAAGATGACGAACAACTTGAAAACGATGAACGAACGAAAAACATTAGTTGATCTTAGAATCGTTCTTGATAATGGAAACAATTTAATGCGCCTGATTTGGACTATATCAACTCCAATGAAAAAACACACGTGAAGTGAAAACATGTACTAGTAACTGGTCCATTCGAGTTCACCGTGAACATGAGAGTAATAATCTCTTTTAAAAAAACGGAGTACAGTAAATTAAGAGTGTAGAGCTTCTTTTCCTATGCAGAGGGAGTATTTATAAATTATGCTCACAATGAATGATGATGTCATTCTTGTCGTAATTGAATGATAATGACGTCGTGATATCATAATGTGGATCTTTGGAGTCAAATATAGGGGTGGCATGTAACAGAGAGTTGTCTTTACCGGCAAGCTTAGGGTACATAGCATCTCGTCATAGTAGGAGTAATGTCTAGGTCTTCAAGATCGGGTATTATACATGGTTGGAATTTAACCTGATCAGTGCTCTACCCGGCAATGAAATTTGAATAGAAGTTAGTGTTTTTTTCTAATACTTTTCTATCCCCATATACGTATATTCTAACAAACTCAATAGATAATAACTAATTTATTATCGAGACATTATTTATAATTTATTCATAACTAATTTTCTGAGAAGAAAACTACACGCTTATTTCAGAATAAGAGTGTAAATGAAACATGACAATAACGGAGTACTAAATTTCTTCCCATGTAACAAAATCAAACAATTATTTTTGAGTCGGACGAAGCAATGAACAATTTACATAGTTGCAGCAGGTAGCAACTTTCAAAACCTAACAGGCTTGAAAAAAAAAAGTGTATCAGAACCTGCTCAGTAATGTATGTATCCAGCTTTGCTTATCCATGCTATCCGAGACATGCTACCAACAACAGATCGTCACATCAGAATCAGATGATAAAACCAACCCATCACCATCCAGATGGAACTTTTCATATACTAATTCCTACTACAATCATTCTATGCATCTAACTATAAAAAAAAAAAAAAAACATTTGATATTTAAGTGATCCAGTTCAGTGTCGAGCGACATCATTTACGAGCAGCCTTTGGTCCCTTGGGTTCAGAGACTGCACCAGCAGCTTGCTGTTGAACCTGCTCAGGTTTTCGTGGTTTGATCCCCAGGAGCCTCAATACAAATCTTGCCAGTTCTCCATACAATAAACCCGAACGATCAAAAATCTGCAACAAAGATACTGTATGTCATCGTAAAACTAAAAGGCCTGCCTGTAATGTTGCTAAAAACAAAGATATGCAGGATTTCTAAGTTATGACCAAGGCTCGCTCCTTGGAAAAAAATATAAGTTAAATGAAGAGATGCAACAACAACAAGACAGGATAGGAAGAGCACCTGAAGAAGTGCGGTGAAAAACAAGTGGATGGCCTGTGTGTTCTGATCCACGAGAAGTGCTATACGGCTAAACCAGTTAACCACATCCTGCACCTGCCATCACATTAAAAAAATGAATCAATATATAGCACAATAAAACAAACAAATGGGATAACTCTTGTTATGGAAAATGAAGATTTCTGAGAGAATTGATAAGATAATAATGGTCAACTCCTTGAAAGGGTAACTTTCGTGGTAATGACACACTGTCTCACACACACATTGAAGGTTAGCAGAGTAGCAGTCTCTAAAATTTGCACGTATTAGCCATATTTTGAAATTGATGGACGTCTCTAGTGATGCACAGTGATTATGTTATATGTATGCTTCAGAGTCTAGAATGGTTTCCAATCTTGATGAGAAGCCACAAGTCTTCATAAGATTGGGTCGCAATTTGACATTAGAAAATTGGAGGGGGAAACCAGTCAACATATATCATATCCATATGACTTACTGTTTGTAGAAACGAGATCCAAAACCCTGGTGGAGAAGCACCATCTGTAATATTTGGATCTTGAACTCCATTGGGAACACCCATGCCTGTTCTAAAACCACCATTATGCACTCCACCTCCATACATCCCAGGGAGTCCACCATAGGGGCCACCATACCCACCCCTATACATGTTACCATAAATTCCACCTCCATATCCTCCCCTATATACATTGTTACCATACACTCCTCCACCTGCATTAAGTTGCACAAGTTTTTTGAAGAACCATTAACCAAAAAAGAAACTAGAAAATAACTGCTATAGTTGTTTTATATATATTTTAATACCTTGAATCCAAGGTCTTGGTGGAACAGGCCTTCCAACAGTATTCCCATTTGCAGTAGCATTCATGTTGGAACTAGCAATAATTTCTCCAGGATTAGCAGTTCCTGAGGCCTCAACAACCTCACTTGTGCTGCCAGCTGATGGGGGTTTAAATGGTGGAGGGCCAGAAGTGGAACACACTTGCTCCCACGGTTTTGGAGGAGGGCCTTCAGCTGCAATATTGAATCATGTGAATAAATAGCTAAAGAAAAAAATGATGGATATTTTACCAAACCAAACAAGTAGTTAGGTGCAGGAAAAAAAACACAGTGAACCCATAAACAATTTTGAAACCACTTCACAGTCTTAGTATGAGGTTTGCACATGACATCCAATGGAGACAAGGTTTATATGGTTCTGCAGGTAGCATAGTGATCACTCAAGGTATAAATAAGTCTTTTATCTGGAATCGTGAATAGACAGTCAGTATTTAGCAGGTGGTACTAACTACTAAAATCAAACAGTCCACAAATGTGGAGGCGGTTTTTTCAAGATAGTTATTTATCAAGTATGTTTCTACCATAGCCAGTTAATATCATATGAACATTCTAGTAATTTTCCCAAGCCTTTTGAAGGTTAATCCTTGCCAAAAAAAGTTCACTAGAGTTTATAAGGTCTCTTACAGCAGAGGCAGTGATACTAGGCTTTGATTAAGACCTAGTTTACAAGGCTGTTTTGCATCACAAATGGTATAATATGTATATATTTCTCAAATGTGGTATGTCAAAGATGAAGAGTGAATGAAAGGTGCTGAACAAGTTAACTTGAAGACTATAGACATAAAGGAAATCAATGAAAACCTGCCACTAACCGACAAGTACCTGAAGGCTGAAGCTCCAGCCTATGAAGCACTAATTTGAACAGATGATCTCAATCACGACGCGATTCGGACATAAATAGTCATTTTCATAAAGTAAGAAAAAAGCGTAGGACTTGATTCGCTATGAACTTAAATTTTAATTAAATGCATATTCTCGTGTACAACATATTATATGTATTTGTAGTTTTTAATTGTATTAAAACTAAAAGTAATGCAAATTACAACTAACATCATATAAGTAAGTCCATCAAGAAGCAAGAAAAGTCATTAACGTAAGTTAAAATCAAATAAACAAATAACCAAGTCATTACAACTCATATATATATTCACAAGTTCAAAGTTCAAACTACACCAAAAAAAACAACACAAATAATGTTCTTCAAATGCAAACAAACAATAAACCAAGTCATTAACGAGCATGTCCAATTTACTTTTCATTTAAATCTGTAATGGTACTATTCAATTCTCATGTCGGACACATGTCAGAACCATGTTGCGTCTGATTAGAACCCTAACTGGAGTGTCAATGTTTCACAGGCTCTAAGCATCAGAATCAGAGCACCCTAAATTATTCGCTCTCAAGTCAACTAACAGTCTACAACCATCCTCCAATGATGCTTTGAGAAACCAGTATCTTCACCAAATTCCAAAACCATAATCTAGTATAAAATGTTTCATAATCCAGTTTCAGCTCATTTGCAATTAACATCTACAATGCAGCAGAATCCAAACTGTATCATGGTGAGCATTCATTGTGACTCCATTTATTTGAAAAACTCGCCCTCAAATTGTTCGACCACACCAAATCGTTGTATTCGACCAACCTCTTTCTATAATATTCTAAACAATTGAGGATCCCGATTCCTCTGTTTTCTCTCATTTTCTCGCCACCAAAACACCGTGAACGAAACCACATTGCAATATTTTACATCGCAATCAACATTCCAGATAAACATTACAAAAAAACACCACAATCACACAAAAAAGCATAAATCATGTGTAGAACTAGAAGATGATTCGGATCAGAGATAATTTCAAGCACAGTGTAGAGAAAATAATCGATGAAAAATCAAAGGTGAGGTCGATCAAGAACCTGGACCGAGTTGCGCCATGGAAATTGCAGAAGAATCGAAAAAGAAATAGGGCTCCAAAATTCAAAGCGAAACCACCTCCAGCTTGTCTGCACGGAATGAGACGTGTTTTGGAATTAGGCGGGCAACACGGTACGCTATGGATATTGGAAGGCTCCAGAGCCTAACCGTTGAACCCGATTTTGGTGGTGGACCCTCATGCTGACGTGCCAGGCCCATGCCAATATCTAAACTCTAATTTTGTTTTTGTTTTTTTCGGTAGCTCGTCGCTCCTTCTCGTACGTGTGTTGAGTGAGAATCGAACTTGAGAGATTTTTCCCGTAATTTCAATATGAGTTGTCAACTGAGCCACAATTTGTTTTCTGTTTTAATGGTCAATTAAATCTCATTTTTAATCATGAGTTTACTTTGTGAGAGAATTGTTTGATTCCATGTTGGTTCGAATTAATTTGTTTGAGATACGTTGCGAGCATTAGTCGTTGGAGGTGCTTTCAAAGTGCACCATGGTAATAACTTGGAAACCAAATTATATAGTCGAGGAGATTGTCGGTTCCAACTGCACGTGGTAGGGGATAATATATATGTGACAACTTTGTGTTGAACATTTCATTTTGTATCTTCATATATATTTGTCGTAACAATTTTAAAGAACACTAACTTATCATATGAACTTCATATATATATTTGTCGTAACAATTTTAAAGAACACTAACTTATCATATGAACTTCATATATATATTTGTCGTAACAATTTTAAAGAACACTAACTTATCATATGAA
>JAYMTH010001399.1:0-15168 GCA_036897465.1 Pelargonium australe | reverse complement strand
TTTGCCAACCCAATTTTAACAAACATAACCCAAAATGTCTACAGACTCTCTCTCTTCCTTTTACCTCCTACAGACATTTGCAAAAGTTGGCTTGGAGTTACCAAACGAAACCTAACAGCTAACTATGAGTTCCTGGATCTTATCCAAATCGCTTTCGTCACATCCTGAACGAAAGTGACATCCCGGGGAGGTTTTAATTAGAAAATCTCTTCATGCACTACAATCTGAAACTATCACTCTCTTGACTCATCACTGATCTTAGCTACAAAAGAAATCAAGAAATATCTAACCGATGCTCCTATAATATAGGTGTAAAAAGATCGATAAACTAATGAATTGACAGTAACAGCCAATTCGGGAAAAGGATACTCTTCGAGTTGTGTCGTGTCGTGTCCCTGGAAACAGTGATTAAGTAACTATAGTTTGGTTCAGTTTCACCAATATGCGCCAACCAATGCTATATCGTTTCACTATTATTGCCCCCCTAGTCCAAACGGTTTCAAGGTGTACAATACCAAATATACACAGTTGTTCGCTAGAACACTACGTCTACACGAAAATAACTAAAATAAACACGAGAGAGGGAGAGAGGGAGAGAGGGAGAGAGGAGAGACTAGAATCATCAAACCTATTAATTTAAAGCTTTGTAATGAGGCGGCTTGTACAGGACTTGGGCGACCATATGGGATTTTTTCAGCAAGGCTTAATTTCAAACCCGATGCTTAGAAGAGTTCGAGCTGATTCCATTGCCTTCTCACCTCCAAGGTCCAAGGCCTCGCCGGTCAGTTCACCTTCTTTGTCGACAGACCACTGGGTTGAGGATATTTGGTTTGGGAGGGGCTCGGTTTTCTTGGGTTGCGAATTGCTCATGGAAGCAGGAGCAGCGGCAGCAACAAGAGGAGCACTTGGTGGGCCGTGTCGCTTCTTTGGTACAGGCATGTCGTGGTCATGTATTCCCTTGTAAGTAATTATAAGGGCACTTGTGTTATCCACAGCTGTCTCAATGTGCTTACGGACAGGACATCCGGCAGATGTGCACCGATAGTAGTTCCTGAGTTAAATGCATAGAGTGAATCAAAACAAAAGGATGAGAATACACAGATTAAATTAAAAGTCAAACACGCAAACTCAGGTCAATGTAACTTGAGCAAACCTGACCATAGAATGTATGAGTAAAAACATCTAGGTTAAAAATATGTATGCTCAGTTGTCCTCTTCGTGACACCCTAAAAAATGGCCAAAAGAAAATAAATACACTTGGAGTTGGGACAGAGATCTCATTATACTTTTTGGTTGGTAATGAAAAAGGTAACAATAGAATCGGGATAAGAATGGAATGGAAAAGAGAATGTGATTGAGCCCGACCAAACAATGAGATCAATTTTAACTACATTTAAGAGTGTTTGTTCCTTGTGAACAGAAATTTCAGCAGAAGGTAGATATGAGAAATCATTTTCAGCTCTTCAAGATGATTTCAAGTATCAACGACAACAAATTCGCATCTTTTTTAATTACATAAGAATGAACTGAGGAGCTATAGCTTGAGAATACATAAAATAAGATTGAGAATAAGAAATTAAAACATTGAAATTTAAACTAATACTGATTATAAGAATCAACTAATTTAATAAATAGGCATGCACCTGGGATTTGGATTGCCTTTCACCATTTTCTGTCCATACTTGCGCCATCTGTATCCATCACTTGAGATCCCCACATCGCCAGCTGCATGCACAACGAACTTAGGTTTCTTTCCAGGTTTTAAGAGAGCACCTGAATTTGCTATGTTGCCCTTCTTCACTCTGAACAACCATCAAGAGAAAAGAAAAAGAAAACAAAGGATAATGTTATCAAACTGTCTTTGCACATATCATAAAGAAGGTAACTTCGTATAAGAAGAGCATTCAAAGAAATTTTTATTCTTGGAACTTGCCTTCGTTTTGGCTCTGGTTCATTGACATGCTCCTCCTTAACTGTAATTTCATCGTTCCCGCTAGAGTTGCTTGGACTCGGTCGCTTCCTTTCAGTAGCTGAAGCTGTTTCCTGTATAGGCTCTTTTGCAGATATAGAAGGGTCTGATCCGTTAACTGTTCTTGCGGGTTGCTCTACAATACTATTACCGAGAATAGGCTTAGTAGGAGATAAAATTCGATTTTCCCTTGTGCAGGTATTCTTCCGCGGTGGATCATGATTGTGCTGCCCTTTATAAACCATCTCGATTACATGGCCTGAGTGATCACAACACTCAACTCTTTTAGCATAACATTCAGAGTATGTGCACTTGTAATAACTTCTTGAACCTTGAGGACTCTTTACTAACTTCTGTCCATATTTACGCCAGTTGAAACCATCCGCGGGGGGTGTTTTTAAAATTGCAACACTAAGTTTGGAAGAGTTTTGCTGGTCTGTTTCTGGCGTAGTTATATTCACTTTCTGGGGTAAGGCTTTCTGTTCTAATAGCGTTGGACTTGTAGCCGATGAAATAGGTTGTGTAACAGACGTTGGTGATAGTTCAGATGATGAAATTGGACAGACAACTAACTGCTGCTGATTTTGTATCTGACCTTCAGGAGCTTGGGATACAACACCGTCAACACTAGCTAAAACATCCTGGTTGGACACCCCAACTTGTTCCTAAAAGTAATCATACAATTAGTATGTCAAAATTAATATCTAAAGACCAAATAAGAAGCATAATATATTAGCTAGTGAATGTGGAAGGTAACCATTATGAAATAAATATTTGACCATAAAATACACTAACCATCTTAAACAACAAATCATCCCTATCCTAAAACTACAGTACATGTTTTCTCGCAAGTGTCAAGTGTGCAGATGTAAAAAATCACACGACCATGAAATCTAAGGATACAGGAAGTACTTTCGTCTATATCAGTATATTATTCATGAAACTGAGTAATCACAAAACTGATAGGAGGTTGACATATCTTTCACCTATCTGGGTCTCAACACCTCCAGTGTCATCACATAGAAGAGAAAGCAAAAATTCATTGCACAGCCTAAAGATAGAAATGTAGAAACAATGCTAAAGATAGTGTTAAATGATGTGCACAAATGGAAAAGACACAAGGGTTTGAGATCCACCAAAAAGTAGGGACTACATACAGATGAGACTCAAATGAAGCTACAACTACAAAGAGGAAAATGACAATAGAAGACATCTTGTATTTCAATTTATGAAAAAAGAAAATTATTCTTTCATATTTTTATTCAAATATTAATTGCTAAGCCCTGCTGTTCAATAAAGGATCTCTTATACACTTACTTGAGCACATTATGCATACTATTGACTACAAATAATCATAATATTTGTATTTTACAGTGAGGTTTATGCTGGAATAATAAGCTTTTGTCAAGAGTCCACCCAAACCCAACCAAATTGCAAGGGTAGCTTGCAATCTAAGACCCCAAAATGAAAGAAGTTAGAATGGTCAGAGAGAAGGAAATTCGTCAGCTGATAAACATAAGGCAGAAAACAGGGCAATAAACCTTTATAAAAAGTTTATAAATATACGAGTCAAGGCTTTTTCACATCACAACCATAGAGTAAAAAGTAATATTTTTCAACATCAGTAGAGCTTCACTGCTTCAGTAGTCATTTGCATGTTTACTGTGTTCACAAGGAAAGATCTTTATGGATGAAACCCCGTTTTCTAATTTCTCTGGTCGATCTTTCATACATGTCTCATTCACAGGTAAGAGTTAGCAATAACACTGACACTTATCGATTTCTTTCTGCCCCTTGTGCATGCCAAATAATTATATAAATAAGTTGATCATCATTTTTTTTCCTTTCCGAAACTACATTTCCCCTGAAATTTCATGGCATAGGATGATGATATTCATCACCAAGTTCATGAAACTCGTTAGAAAATAACTCAAAAGAGCTTGCAAACAATGATTTGCAAATGATGACATTCATTATCAAGTTCACAAAACTCGTTAAGATTTGGTATAATACAGGTATGGTAAGTAACAATCTAAGTTTGGATTTTGCTTCTCTTTTTTTTTTCTTTTTTTCAGTTCAATTCTATTCATGAACGTCTATATTAAATTATCACATTCATTCCTTAACTCACCGTCACTATTCAGTCTCCTAAAACCTATATAATGACAGTAAAGGAACTGAACATATTTTCACAAAATCCCCCGATCCAAAGCAAAAAATATTCAAAACCTACACAGAGCTCACAAATTCATGCAAATGGATCCAGAACACATAAAACAAACACAAAAACTCTCAAAATTCACCAACAATAACAACAGCAAAAATCATCCTGAATGAGCTCCTCACCTTGAATTCCTCTCCTCCGCGCTCTTCCACAGCAGAATTCACCTGTAACCCTACCAGATCAACAAACGCCATCACTGTCACCACAAACTGAAGAAAACAACTCATTTCAAGGAGAGAAGAAAAAAAAACGAACCAACAAGCTGATCACTCTCCGCCTTATCCACCTCCACAGCTAGGGTTTCCAATTGAGCTTCCTTCAACTCAGCTCCACCAACAGAGCTCGTCCCCAACTCGGCTCCGAGTTCCGACTCAGCGAGTCCGCGTAGCTCGCCGAAACCGCGACGGTCCTCGTCGTCGTCGTCTTCCTCGGATTCCTCCGCAGAAGGCCTTGGATTCTCTGATTGTACAGCCTGAAAGCTCACACTCTCTGCCATGGCCGAGTCTCTGTCTGAGCTGTTTTTGTTTGTTTCTCAAAAAAACGAGAGTAAAGTGAAGAAACAGTTGGTCTCGGTTTATATATTGTCCGAAATCCAGAAACCGAACCGGAAACGAGTCGCGGAGATTCGCGAAACCGATATTTCGGATTTTGAGAGGTTGCGTTTAAAGAGATGGGGTATATGTGTCCGTTGACTGGAATTGACTCAGGTGGTTTTTGTGTGAGAGAGATGAGGATGATGAACGGCTGTGGTTGCTCGAGAGCCAAGGTGAGGGGATCGCCGTTGGATCAGATGACTTGACGGTTTCTTTAACGGCGCTAGCTGAGCCGTTGCTTTATCGTGCTTTGACTCTGACACAGTACAGTAGCACGCAAGATTTCTCTTCTTGCTTTAATTGTATTTTGATCCATATATTATCTATTTTGTTTCGTATTTGTGCTCAATTTAATTTTTGTTTCAAATTGGTCCCTAAACCATCTATATTGTTTTAGTTTGATCTCAAACTATGTATCAAATATGACAATTTTTATGAATTGTTTTGGTCATGATGTCAAATTTGTTCCCTCAATTATAAAATTTTGCTAGAAATATTATCTAACATTTAATTTCAGCATTAAGTAATTTTCATGTTTTGTGGAGAGGAAATTGTCATGTTAACCTAATTTGACAATATTGTTATGGAATGAAAAATCATGATTTGACTACAACCTATATCTCTTGTAGGTTGAGATCAGGTATGGTCTTTTTCAATTCGAAAAGGAAAATCCGACCCAAAACTCAAATAGTTCACTTTAACCTTACTCGACCCAAAAAAGAGCAAAACCTGAAAGATTTGAGTGTATATGGCCATACGGATCTCGTTAAGTAATGAGGCGCGTTAAAACTGACCAAATACTAATACGATAAGAACGTGTGTGTTTTCAGGGCCAGCCTGTTTAGGCCGATGCCCCGCGTTGTTAGATATAACTTTTGTACAAGTGAGCAATTCCGGCTCTAATTACTTGGACCATACCAAACCCTCACAGGATGTTAATGATTCGCAGCGAATAAGCTTTAGCGGAAAGAAAAACATGAAACATAAGACTTAACAATTATATTACTGTATACGATATAAGTTCAATCTGCTGTAATGTAATGTAAATTCCCTTCATCAAGGGCTCGGGTTTTCTATCCATTTCCCGATTACAAGCTTGAAGAGATTTTAGCCACACCATCAAAAGATCGACTTTTAGTAAGTTTGTTTCACACACATGTAGTGCATATAGAAGAGTAAAGCATCAGCAATAGCTATTGCTACAGCATCATATTTGATTTACAAGGACTAATGTCCACGAGGAACTGCGGTGTCATATTTAGTTTTTAGGACCAATGTCTTTCAGGGCGCAGATCTGCTCTTCCCCCATTGCAGACATGACGGTAACCACAAGGTCCTTTCCTTCAGCAAACCCGTCTTTAATCTACACACAAAATGTTAATACACGATCTTTAATCCCGTTACAGAAAAGGAAAGCACGATGTGTTGATATGAAGTATACAAGTTAGGAAGGTGCATAAATAAATGCTTTGGTATGAAGTACCTGGCTAAGCAGAGTGTCATCGGTGGGAAGCCTCAGATCATCCTTGGTGTTTCCAGTTTCAGTCAGAAGACTCACCTGCATATGTCATCATCAACAAACTCAATTTGACAATTCAGTGACAGTCCGATTACAAATGTCACCGGTGACTTTTTTACCTAAACTAAAGCCAGTATCGATATAATTCACCTAAACTAAACCCGTGGTCCAGAACACACATCTCCCTTAATATTGGCATCATTATCCAAATTCTAGATTCAGCCATGTCAAAATCGTGACCTTTTGGGAACAGCGTATCCAATATAATAAGAGAAATTGTAATTTGATAACTTAAAGAGAAATGAGAAATACATGTGGCTCAATTACATGCGTTTAACATGTACCCAAAATCCACTCATGGCCAGGCCAACACACGTCGGCAACTGGACCGGTGAGTGTTGTGGGGCCACCAAATATCACCTTTTTTATTTTACTAGTGTGTCCTTTTTAACCCACCGACATTTGTCTGCAACTACACCGGCAATGGTGTTACTAACTACTGATAGGTGTCGTCCCAAACACATGTAAAATATATGCACTTAGGACACATGCACCAACACATTCTCTAACTTAAAATATAGTGACTTACAAAACCATCTTCGGAGATGTCAATCAGCTGATAATCAGTACGGTTAACATGGGGAACCTGCAAAATACAATATAATCAATAAGTATAAAATCCTAAATCCCAATTCACTCGCCAACTAGTAGTAAACTTGGTAAAACAGAGGCCCATAAGAAACCAGAGAAATAAGAAATCGACTCACATCGCAGTTGTGGGATGAAGGAACAATATCCTCAAGCTTCTTTCCGTTGAATATATCAATTGCCACAAAGTGGCACTTAGCGTGTCCGTGCTTGCCTGTTTTCGAAGTGGAAACTTCAACCACCTGTTCGAAACATATGTTAAAGTGACTAACTATTTCTGTGACACAGCACCAGAAAATACCTAAACTAGCAGAAAACAAATATTTTCAAATTCAATCTGATGCATATTTGCCTATTCGGGTATAAAAAAAACCATCACCTTGCATCTACAATAGACTGTCCCATAAAGACCATTAAAGCACCATAAATTCAATAACTTAACTCTAAGATCCCTGGTATCGAGTATATTCATTTTGGCTATAGAATTTAAATGAGATCCTAACCTTCTATATAAATCAAACCATCAACACAAAAGTTACAACAAAAACTTCAAGTAATATAGCTGTCTAATAGTTCATCGATTTTTTACCAGAAAAGTCAACGTTTATTTCAATCAAGTGGCATGCACATATATATCGTCGAAGAGGGTAATTGTGAACCCAGAGCACAAATAAATCATACCACATCACTTTCACTACTGCAATAAATCTCTTCCAGTTTCAAATACAAAACAAACTAGAGCTGTCAATTTGTGTCGTAACACGACATACGACACAAAATTAGCGTGTTCAAGCTCACATTTTGCAATCATGTTTGTATTCGTGTAGGAGAACTCAACACGTTTAGCAATCGTGTGTGTTCGTGTTGGACCTCTAAACACGCATGCATGATTAATTAGTCACAACACGCACACTTATCACACTTAAGGATTATAATTAACATGTTGAAACTACAATTATGAATGAAGAATGTAGTTGTCCCAATCATGTTGAGTCATGATGTGTATTGTGTCAAACGTATAGGTTTTATCCGTGCAAAATGTGCTGATTTGTGTGTCATCTATGAACGACTCGTTTAGTTACCGTGTTAAACGTGTCATGTTCATGATTCATGTCTATAAATAAATGTGTCGGGTTCGTATTCAACCATTCAGTTCGATTACCCTGGATTACTAAACGTGTCACCGTTCATGTTGTGTCATGCAGCACACAGACCCCGAAACACGACACGCACGAATTGCCAGCTTAACAACAAACAGTAAACAAACCCAGAACAGCCAACAACACAACTACAATCACAGCAAAACTGTATAATTCACAGTATCCACAAAACAAATAAACAAAAACTCAATAACCCATTACTGATCCAACGAAAATAAGCAAAACCCAGAAGAGAAATTTAGGAGAAAGAGTGAACAAACCTTGCAAGCTCTGTTCTTGATGACGATGTAACCGTTTTTGCGGATTGTGCCGGCCTGCTGAGGGTAAGTCTTGGAAGCGCCGGCGTCGGCCTTGGCCTCGAAGTGGTGCTCCTCGTCGGACATTGTTGTCTCTGCAACAAAGATGATCAATTACCAGAACAAACCGATGAAGAAGAAGACGAAAACTTGTGGGAACTGGGTCCCTAAACAGAGACTTTGTGTCATATTATATTCATGACTGGTTTGTTTGTTAACCCTAGTTAACATTGTCAGGTTAATCCTGGCCGTTGATTGGATCGGTTGAGTAACTTGGGTTTAGCTTCTATCTAGATCTAACGGTGTTCATTAAACAAGTGCACGTACACTCGTTTGTACGTAAGTATTCCCCTAGAAATTGTGATGTTAATTTTAATTATTTTTTTATTTAGAACTGCTAGTTTTGATGAAACTCTTAGACGGACAAATTCACATTATTCGCAATATCAGACAACAAGTGACTGTAATCGTTACGATTGTGCTCGTCCAAGTTGTTTTGGGCGTCGGGAGCTCATCCGTTAATATGTCATTTATTGATACGTCATTGTATAGTGTATTTAAACTTTACAATATTCTTTTGGTTTGTTTGTTAATTTTTTTTTAAAGTAGTGCACATTTTTGTGTTGCAGTTATTTTTTTTAGCATTAATTTGAAGAGAAAAAAAAAAAATTATCCTCTCATTTTAGTCAAAAAGAATAAATAAAAATGTTCTAAGAATTTTTGTTTTGCATCTTTTTATTTTACACAAAAAGATATGAGAACTTAAGAAATTTAATGGCTCACATTGTATGTTTGCTGCATTGGAATAGGAATAGGAAACCACGTATGGACAAGCATCGGATGCCTACTAGGAAAAGTCATGAGCTTTACATGTATTACAAGAATATAAGTTTTGGGTGGCACGATAAGTTGTTTTTGTCGGGTTTTGCGCACTTTAAGTCTACTTTCTTTTGTAATTGCGTCAAGAATGTCTTAAATCAGCTTTCGAGCACCTAACAAACTAACACTCAAACAACATCGACATATTAGAAAACGAGTTGTGGTTAGAGCCGTGAATTTGTGCGTGTATGTTGTGTTGATTGTTATATATGTAATGCACAAACACAATATTCAATAATTGTAAAATGTGGACATTGTCTTAAAGACTCGGTGAAATACACATGTCTATGAAGATGCAGATTACTTGCACTTCTTCTAAAGGCGGGCCTTGGGCTTTTCCTACGCTGCTTAGGTTAGGGCGCCGAAGACCCCCCTCCAAAGGAGCCCAACCCACCTCGAAGAGCTAGAATTCTAACTCGTGCCGGGCCAACATTTTTTTTTTGTCACCTCACCATCTATAACAACAATGTATTTGTAGTTATCATGTGTATCAAAAGTCTTTTATGGGTCAATTTGCTATAAAATACTTCCAAAAGAGTACACAATCAGCATTGCTTTGTATTCTCAATCTTCTTTCAATTTTGGGTACAAATTCACAGTCCTTTGACATATCTACAACTATGTGACAAAGACCATGATTGTGACCTAACAATAATTCCCCAATTTGGTGCTAAGATTGTGGCAAAAACATCAATTCCATGTATTAATATAAATCTCCCAATGTGAAATGATTCTCATATTCAAAGTCTCATGCACACTATTTCTCCATGGAATCAAGGAACATGTTCTCATGATCAATCATGCACTCAGTCAAATATTATATACATCTTATATATAATGATGTGGGACTACAATATCTCGAGAGATTAGTCTTTTAAGTTCGCGGGTTTCAACAAAGAACTCTCCCAAAAAGACCCAAAAAGTTTAGGTCACGAAGTGTTCGGGGTGGTATGAGTTGGGCATGCATATTTTCGAGGTCCTCGCTTGTTGGGACAGTGTCTCGAGAGATAAGTCTTTAGCATGTGGGTCCAAGGAGACCCATAAAGACTGTAATGAAGTGTTCGGGTTCCAAGCCATGAAATGTGTATGCGTGCATTGTGTAATGAGTAGGGCATGCACATTTTCTTGCTCGATCTACATCTAGTGCCCTAGAATTCGATCCCAGCGTGAAATGCTAGACATTAGTGCTTCACATGTATGCATGACAATGACATGATTACATACATGACTGCAATGATCAAGGAAAAAGGAAGACGTATGCAGACTCGAACATCGACGTGCAAGAAAAGAACAAGTGACCGTATCTCGTAATGAAAAATGCACATGTAACACATCATATACATACAAGCATGCCCTAGTTGTGGTCCAAGGGTGGTCCATAATTTCACTACTTGGAGCCTTACTAGACATATGATGATATGATCATGTGAAGCTTCAACAAGGACACAACATATCGAATTTGGACATATATATACCAATGTACCCGCATGACACGGAATCTAGCAACATATATAACCATATTTCAACAATACAAGAGATTCAAGTGATTGGAAAAGTGGGCTAATTTGAATTCAAACTATAAACAACACGATAAGAGAAAATGAAAGGAAAAGACTCTTTACCTGTGCACGGAGAGTTCTTGTTAGTGAAATGAGAAAACCGAAGAGCTCTGAAATGAAAATCATCTTTCAAGGATCAATCAGCAAACTCCCGTGTATATAAATTGAGCTTATATATATGCTACCAACAATGAAGAGGTATAACAGAAAGAGTTCAGCTCGGAATTTCCTGGAACTACTGTACATTTCCCACCATGGCAGCACAAAAGAAACTCACAACAAAGAAACAACAAATTTGAAAACAAGCTAACAAAATGAACCCGAGTTTTGCGCCCTCCTCTTTCTTTCACTAATGAGATATTGGTTCGATATCTTTAAGAAGCCCGACTATTTGCTGCATGGTTGGTCGCTTTGAGGGAAGGTCGGCGGTGCATAGATAGCCTATTTTTAGGGCTTCCTCCATTTGGTAGTCGGGTCCTGTTTCACGAATCTTTGGATCAATAGCTGCTGACCCTTGGTTCCTCCTCACCAATCCCCTAACCCAACTCACTAAACTTGCTTCTTTTTCTTTCTCGTCGGGATAATCATCTCCTATAGGCTTCTTCCCCGTAATTAGCTCGAAGAGAACGACACCAAAGCAATATACATCAGATTTTGGTGTTGGAGAGTCTATTTCAGCTTGAGAAAACTCTGGTGGCATGTACCCAGGTGATCCGTGAGAAATATCATCTAAGCCGCTTCCAAAGATCTTGGCGAGTCCAAAATCAGATAATCTCGGCTCCAAGTTGTAGTCGAGGTAAACACTACTAGCTTTAACATCCCTGTGAATGATCGGAGGAGAGCAACCATGATGGAGAAATGCAAGTGCACGAGCAGTGCCAAGTACAATCTTGTGCCGAAACCTCCAAGTTGTAAATAAGCCTTCAGAACCAACATTTTGAATCCCGTTATTGTTATCTTCTTCCCATGTATCTGTGCTCCAATCCTCCGTTGTCTGAACCCCGAGAGGCAAGTCATATAGCAAATTCTGCAAGTTCCCGTTCTCCATATAATCGTAAATCGCAATCCTTTGTTCTCCGGCTAAGCAGTAACCAGTTAAAGGAACGAGATTGGGGTGTTTGATTCGACCAAGATGCTCAAGCTCTCTTGCAGCTTCGTGGTCTGTCAAAGTTGACCCGTGGACCAAAACCTTGACAGCCACGTGAATTCCACCGGGTAGAAATCCTCTATAGACCGGCCCAAATTTCCCTTCTGCCAAAAGGGTGCCCCGGTCAAAATTTGAAGTTGCGGACAAGAGGTCCGCAAATGTGATGTTCAACAATGGCTTCTCAAAAATAACCACAGCGACCGACGTTGCAAGCTTCACATCAGCTACCCATGTTGTTGAATCAGTCTGGAACGAGAAGGGACCCGAGATATTCTGCTCTTCTTTGTACGACATGGTTTGTTTCACTGCCCACATTCGGCTCTTCCTTCTGCAACCAAAGGCAAGAAATAGCAACCCAGCAAGCAAGCAGATCATTGAGAAGGTTAAAACCAGAGCAAGCTTCATTCCCCTGTTTTTGGAGACTCTTCTCTTGAACATAGCCGGGTTTGCAGCTATCGGGCAATTGTTTGATGACCCAAGAAAGGCTTTTTGGAGGGTCTCTTGAGAGATTTCTGAAGCGCATAGCGTCAAGTTGTTGTAAGAGAAGTTGAATCTCTCCATCCATGGAAGTTTTTCCAACAGAGAGACGGGGATGTCTCCACTCAAATTGTTGTGTGAAACATCGAGAATTTGGAGGCTTTTCATGCTAAGGAATGGAACACGGCCTGTGAGATGATTTTGAGAAAGATCAAGAGATCTCAAATTACCCAATTGGGAAATTTGGGTGGGAATGTGACCAATCAGACTAGTCTTAGACAGGTTGAGATATTCTAAGCTCAATAACATATCGATCACCGGGAACTTCTGTCTGCTAAATCTATTGTGTGCAAGATTAAGGTATTTGAGATTCTGGGCTTCATTCAAATTGTGGAAAATTTCCCCACTGAGTTGATTTTCAGACAAGTCTAGATAAACCAAATGAGACCAAGAATTGAGTAGTACCTGAGAAATGTGACCTTGAAACTGGTTCCGGCTCAGGTCCACCACCTCCAGCATCTCCTCAAGAACATCCATTACAGAACCTTGAAACAAATTCCCAGAAATATTGAGGCTAGTAACTGATTTCATCCCCGAGAAATCAGAGTCCCGGCCGGATATCTCATTTCTTGCAAGATTCAAAGCTTTGAGCTTGGGAAATGCAGCACCAAAACCATCTGGAAGAGACCCATTGAGCCTGTTTGACGAAAGGTCAATCGACACCAACGATTGGCAGCTGAGAATCCCAGATGGGATGCTCCATTCAAACCCGTTTTGATCGAGCTTAAGGATTTGGAGACTGACCAGAGAGCTCATAGCTGCAGGAATCTCCCCAGAGAAATTGTTCCCAGAAAGGTCAATGCTCTCAAGTAGACCAAAATTGCCAATGTTGCTGGGGAGGGACCCAGACATCATGTTGGAGGAGAGATTGAGAGTCTTGAGAGAGCCCAAACTCCACAAATCTGAAGGCAATGCAGTGATTTTGTTGTTGCTGAGATCCAAAGCCACAAGATTGCTGAGCTTGCCAATGGTGGTATCAGGAATTGGACCAGAAAGACCCAAACTTGAAGCAACTAGCTTAGTAACATGCTGTTTCTGGGCATCACAGAACACTCCTTGCCAAGAACAAACAGAAGCAGAAAAGTTGTAAACTCTTGAAGAGCTCAAACCCATCTTCTTGAAGAACTCAGATACAAAAAACCCATCTGTGTTGGGTTGTTTCTGAGAAAGGTCAAAACTTGGGTCCTGGCATGCCAAAGGCTTGAACAACAGTGCAAGAACCAGAACACACCAAAGAGAACCAAAACCCATTTGAGATTCAAAACCCAAACCCTTCATCAACCTCAAAACCCTCTCACTGAGCTTCAAAACTAGACACAATCTCTCATAATTCCTCTGGGTCCATCTCTGTGATAGAGTCAATAAAATCCAAAACCACCAACACCCTCTGGAGAGTGGTTTTGGGTTTAAGAAAAAGATGGGTGCTGAGTATTCACTATAGAGCTAAGAGACTAACCAGAACACACCAAAACAACAACTTTTTTTTCCCTTCCCTAAAAGCTTGTGTCTTTGTAGATTCTAGTGCCCAGAAACCCCAAAACAGACAGTAAAAAACAGATAAAGTTAAAAAAAAAATAGCATTCAAAAATGGATTCTTGAGGATGATATTGCTCTTGGGGGTTTCAAGAGAGAATGTGAGCTCACCTCATCTTCTAGCTCTGGCTATCCATGAAAGCCAACAAACAAGACAACCCAATTGATGAACACTTTTGTCTCTGTAGAGAGAAGCTCTAGTTTGGCTGTTGAATCCAAAAAATGGAGCAAGAAGAGCATGTAAGGGTATAATGGGAATTAAATAAAAATTTGGGAGTGGTGGTGACACAGAGTAGCCAGGAGTTGGGCTTCATAAATGATTCTACAAGACAGAGTTGGATTGTATGTAAATATCTGTTTGGGTTGGTGAATTTATCAGAGCTTGCTGGTGGGTATTGATTGATTCTTCATTGAGTCTTAAACTCTTTTTCTTTTCCTCTCTTTTTTGTTGCTAACAAAGGTTATTTTAAGCTCTTGCAGAGCTTACAATTCATATGTGCGTGTTACATATGTATCGCGATGGACTTTTTAACACAATATAATGGTAAAATATGTGAGTTCAAACACACTAATTTTACATTATATGTCATGTTACGATACAAATTATCAGCTCTAACAACGATTTCTAAGAACACTATTGTGGTTTCATCTTTAATGCTTTAATGTGCTAGTTAAGTTATGTTGATATGGGCAAAAAGGATTCTTTTTTTTTTTTTTCTTCCCTTTTTGTTTAAAGAACTTTAAAAAACAATCTTTATGGGAAACTTTTTTTGTGTGAAGCCATGAGCCATCTATGTTGGAAGTTTTTTTATTTTTTTATTTTGTTAAAAGTTCTTCACTTGCTTCTCAAGCTAATATTGCCCTACACTCCTCTACAATGATTAATGGCTTGTCTATGATGCTTATCATGATTTTGAGACATGGTGTTATCAATCTTGGTTGATCTTTAGCCATTTGTTGCATATGATGGGAATGATACTTATAAGCTAATTTGTTACATTAACCACAAATAATTTAATTATAATAACAAGTGGTATTTTAATAAAATTATTTTAAATAATTGAAAACTCAAATATTGCAATTATTTTAATTGTATTTTTATTT
>JAYMTH010001398.1:0-15174 GCA_036897465.1 Pelargonium australe | reverse complement strand
AAAAATATATCAACATGGAAATGATTTTCAAGGATACATCATCCATGAGCCCGGAACATCTATGCTTTCATAAAAATGTAGTGAAACGACTGATGCAAAAATATGGTTAACTTTTTAGTTTAATTTTCATTATTTTAATGTAATTGTAATGTTTCATTTATATTATGAGTTTTAATTTGTTTTGAATTTGATTTGATTTAATGTTTAATATTATTGTAAGTTTTAATTTGGATTTGAATTAAAAACTATCGACTAGAAAACTAGTCGTTAAAAAACATACAAATTAAATGTCATTTTGATTTTTAATTAGTAATGTTATGTTTAATTTAATTATAAGTTAATATTTATTTTTAATTCACATTTAATTGTATTAATTGTATAATTAAATTTATTGATGAATGTGGGTCTCATTTAAGGGTTTTAAAGTGAGTCCCAACAATGGAGTGAATTTTTATTTTGGATCCATTACTGATGTGACAAACAAAAACTTACAGATGTGAATATGTGACATGTAGGGACTCAAATTGAGTTCCTACAACGTGGATGCTCTAACAAATATAGTTCCATGTGTGCTGAGTCACCTTAGATATTACATTTGTACACATTGTAAAATTTGAGTGCGCTAAGTTGTGTCGAGAGATTTAGTCATACCATACCATGACAATTCAGAATGTTCGAACCAATTTATTAGGTCACGTTTGGGAGTTTCGGGAAGTTCAAATTCCTAGTATATATGCTAGGTCATGTCGGGCCACATCAAGAGGTAGCTTGATGATTTCACTCGACCTTAAGTAATTGGGTCACGAAAAATGAGGTATTGAGAATTGAATGTTTTTTTTACTTTGGTGTTTGAGGGTTATAGAGGTAGGTTTTAAAGTTGAGGGTTATGTCATGTACTGGGTGGTAAGGCAAGCATTGGAAGCTAAGGGCTAGAAGTTAAGAGGTATGAATATCAGGAAGTCAACATGTAAGGTGGTAAGGCAAGCATTGGAAGCTAAGGGCTAGAAGTGAAGAGGAATGAATATCAGGAAGTCAACATGTAAGGAGATTTAGAGGTCTTGCACCTTGAAATCGAGACATATGGCAGTGAAGGATGATATGCCTCGATATATTTATATGCTATAATCGATAGAAAAAATAGTGCAGGATGAGAAATGATTGTATGATTATAAAATGACGTCTAAATTGAACACCGGAGTTTCCCAAAATAAACTCAAAAAGATGAAAAGAGTTTAGGTCGCAAAGATGGAACATAAGTAGTGGTTAGGACTAACCTCGGTCATTGGCTGCTCCTGATCCCCTTTATACTAATGTCATCAGCCTCTCATTGAGTTCTTGAAACGGTGATATCATGGGGCCCTTTCCATGCTTGCGGGCAACATGTATTTTCAATTTGATTTGTTTTCATGCGTTGATCCATTTATTGATTATGAGATTCACTGCATGCTCTTTCAAGCCCATATTTAGTGTGACTTTCTCTTGAAATATTGGTTTTAATTCAAATTAAGATCATCACTTAGTGAGACTGAGTTGCTCATGCAGGATTAAGTTTTCATAGCTTGATTCATATAACGAAGTCCCCTTACACAAATAGCTATACTACTTCTCCTGTCTCCAAAACCTACAATGTTCTATTCATTTCTCTCTCTCTCTGAAGTCAATTCTCTCACACTCTACAATACAATAGGTAAAAAAACTCTTATCATATATACTTTAGGTCTATAAGATACAAAATAAGAAACATAATTAAAACAAATTAACCTAAGCACACGATCGTTCCAAGCTGCGCATGTCCGTTCCAAGCCAAGTGAATAGTCGTTTGCTACTCGTTCAATCTTGGTCTAATAATTCATGTATAATTCCTTTTCGAATAACGGTTTTATAAATATAACGATCGGTTTAGTTTTATTCAGTGTAAATGGTGACTTGTCATCTAAATTTACAACACAGTGAAAAAAAACACAAAAGAAATAGCCCAAAATTTACAGAATCACAGGAGAGGAGGCCCAGTTCAGGAAATGAGTATAAATAAGCAGAGATTGGCAGAGATTGACATTGCAGTGCTGGAGGTGGCGGAGAGACAACAAACCTAACACAAACAAACTGCCATTTTCAACTTCTGGCTTCGAATCTCGAGTTCTCCAGAAAATAAAGCACACCTCCTTTTCTCTTCTCGAACCAAAAGGTAATTTCTCTTTCTACTTCCTCCTCGTTTCGCGTCGTCTTTTGGATTTTTGCTGTTGCTGCTGCTGCGGTGTTTTTGGTCCGCAATTTTCTGTTTGGTTCCCGAGAATATCGTAATGAATATTCCGCACCTATTTTCACGGTGGTTTTTATATATTGCGTGCGAGTTGGAGCCTTGTGTTTGCTCGCGTCCTCTTTCCTCCGACCAAACGGAGCGTTGATAGATGCGAATCTGCTTTTGCTGTTCAACTTACTCTACCAAATCTACAGATCAATCCTTTTTTTTTTCTTCTCTTGATTTTGTGGCTAAACGTGATGTTTCACTTGATTTTCATCTTCTCTGCGATTTCTCCGGAGTGGATGTGCTCTAATGACTTGGCAATTGTTAGACTTCTTTGTCACTATTACTCACGTGCATTTACATTCTTATCTGGCTAATTAAGCTCTCTCAACCTGAATCTGTTACATTTTTGTTGACATTGGAGTTAAATTTTTTGGGATTTCAGGAATTTTTTTTGGAGCATAACGCGATTCGGAGAAGGGGACGGTTTCTGGGACGATGAAGAACTCGGTTTCTGAACAGAGCTTTTACATTGAAAGCGATGAGGAAGATGATGATCACGAGAAGGAGGAAGATGGGAACGTTTCTGATTGTTCTGATTATTCTGCAGAAAACCAGCAACAAAACAAGCCAGGTTCTTATGTGCCCTCATGGCCCCAGAGTTACAGGTACTCTATTCAGTTTTTTTTTTTTTGCTCTGTTTTCCTCTGTTCTAGTTGATCAATTACATTAGCAGTACTCCTCCTCCATGGTTAGATTGAAGTTACAGAACAGTACCAAAGATTTGACTGGTTTTTATGTTACATTGTCTGGCTCCTCAATCGAACTTTTTCTGGGGTGGGATGACTTTATGGTAAACAAAAACTTGTTGAAATCTAGCCTTGATTAGCTTCAAATTGCTTTGCAAATGCAAGTTTTCATGTTAAAATGTTTTTAGCCTTGTTTTGAAGCCATTAGTGGAATTGAACTGTATACTTAATGACCCGTTAGGCCATTACAGGATTAGAAGGGAGTCCTTAGATAAACGTTGATTGCATTAATTAGCTTTTTGTATGGGGAAGTTGGGAATGGGGAAAATGAAAGATGTTGTTTCATCGCGGCGCTTCCATTTGATTTTATTTATGCTATTAAGACTTATTATTCAACCTATTGGTTATAATGACCTTTAATATCTGTAATTAAGCTGATGATGGTTTTACCAAAATCTTGGCATATTGGCTTAACATTTTACTTGCTTCATGACAATACATTCTATGATAAAATCATATTTTTCTTTAACCTGAATTTTCAGATATATCGAATCAAACTATTGAATCATACATGAAAGAGGAGGACCGTGATGTAATACTGACAATTGATGTGGCACTTGTGATACTATTGTTACACTTATGATTTGCCATTTTGATGTTCCAGGCAATCTATTGATCTATATAGCAGTGTACCGTCTCCAAGTATTCATAGTATACTGGGAACTCCTACATTAACAAGGTTGGGCAGTTCTTTTCTTTCCTCGACATTAACAAGAAGACACACTCCTGAAGTGTTATCTTCTTTGATAAAGCCTCTGTTACCAACAACAGAAGACGAGCAGCAGCCACGCCCACCCCTTATTCCTAGGAAGTCTTCCATTCACAGGAAGGGATCCCATGTTGCACATGAACATCCAATTACTAAAAATAGCACGTTTGGACAAGCTGTGATAAATGGTAAGTCATAGTATCCCTTATTTGTTAAACTTAATAGTTTGAATAATTATACAGAGAATACTTGTGACTTAGTCGTTAGACTGGATTACTTTTGATTTTCCATATACAATCATAGGTGTGGCGGGGCATTATTTCTCAATTCTGTTATTTGCCCAAATAGTATTTTTATGTGCCCTACCTTTTTGGCAATAGTAGTCCATAAAAGATCAAGATCAACCATAGTTGTAGCCTTGTAGGTATCCCTTGTTTACATTCATATCCTAACATATCAGATAAGCTGATCAAGTATAAATGGTATGGTATCATGAATATATTTATACTAGAAAACTGAAACCATGAATTCTTCTGAGATGTACGAATTGGTTCTGTATAATAGTTGCAGTGATGACTTACTAGATAGCTATAGTATCACTATAATTGAATTAGTAGCATTATTGCTTTTGTCAAGATATTATTGTTCATAGGAGGGAAATAGGAGGAAAAAGTAAATGTCTTTGCTATGAAGTATGGCCTTTAGAATCTGAGGCTGAGAGCACTACAAACACCCACTTAAATTAAATCCTATATGTGTAGGCCCTTCAATCACAGAGACCATATAAGCCAATAAGAAGACCAAAATATTCTGGCTCATCCTTGCACATTTGTTCATAAACTCAAGTTTCTATTCCTCTGTCCATCATTCCCTCACATGGTGTGGTGTAGAGGTGAAGCTGCCTTTCAATAGTGTCTTCTAACAAGGACAAAACATCAATTACATCAACTAACGTGACTTAAATATCTCCATGTCTCATTTTTGCATTTTAAACAGAAGGTGGGCATTAAACAACCAAACTATCCTTCAACTTGGAAAGTCAAATTTGTTGTTTATAGAAATAGATAGAATATAGTCGCTATCTTATTTAATTGCTTTCGTCTATAGCCTATTATTTTCTTTACTTATTAGCAACAAAACAAAATGTGTATATTTCATATGGGCTAGGGTGAGTTGGCCTGGCCCCATTGAACATGATGTACATAAAAAATCAGCTACAATAACATTAAAATATTTCTATATAGTGAATTCATTCAGCAAGTGTGTCAGGACACATGACCTTTGAACTCTTTGAAAAATATACATTTTCACAAATTATAGACTTTTCTTGCATGCTTTGGTGATGACAGTGTGAATAGCAAAAAGTAGTTCCATTTAAGTGTAAAAGAGAAAAGGCAGTTTTGGTATTTATTGTTTGTCATCACTATATTTTGTGCAGGTATTAATGTACTATGTGGAGTTGGAATCCTTTCAACGCCATTTGCTGCCAAAGAAGGAGGATGGTATGGGCTAGCAATCCTCTTTACATATGCCATTCTTTCTTTCTACACTGGGATACTCTTGCGGCAGTGCTTGGATAGTGCACCCGGGCTAGAGACTTATCCAGACATAGGGCAAGCTGCATTTGGTACAGTGGGTCGAGTTGTCATATCGGTATGAATGCTATTTTCTCCTTGAGAGCCTAACAGGCATGGGTGCAAGTTGGTTTAATTGCCTGCATACTTGAAAAAAGAAGAAGAAAGACTTGAGATTATAAAATTACATTTCACCATTGGTACTCTTTTGAAACAAACACAAAAATAATGGCTGCTTTATATACAAAGAAGATGAAATTATTTTGAATTTACTACTTAAGTGTCCCCAACTTATCATTATAACCTTTACAAGTCATTACCTTCTTTCTTCACAAGATATTTAGATTTTATTTATTTATTTATTTTGCTTATGTAAATTTTACCCTAGCTAGTCTACTGATTTGTTTTTTTCTTTTCCATTTTGTGATTGCAGATAATATTGTATGTGGAACTATATGTAAGTACAGCTAGCTTTACATGGCATTCTATATTGTTGGTTTACATGTATATATGTCTAAGAACAAGCAAGATGATATGAGAAACAACAAAATAAATTTCTGGGCCCACCACTATATTCTTGGGGTCCATAGTTTATAATAGTTGGCTGGGTTGAGCACCGATTGCATCCTACTTGTTCAAAGTGATGCAACTTGACCACTAAAAAACAAAAATAAAAAAATATATATTAATAAACCTAAAGTTTGTCACTGGCAAATTGCTGAATGTACCAGTGGTTTCTTCTTGCTGTGAGTCTGTGGACCGATGATGCGATTTGCGGACCTGCTTTAGCGGTCTGCTTATAATTTATTTTTTCAGTCAGAAGTATCCACACCCACCTATTATTATTATGTATTTATTTTGGTTTTGCAACCGGACTACTCCTTTGTAAATCTCTATCCATATACTAAAATGTGATCAACAGGAGGTTTGTGGTATTCACTCAATAAGTTAATTAACTTGAACTTTATGAAAACTTTATCGACTGGTAATATGCATTGCAAACAAACATAAGAAAATACAGCTACTATTTGCACACACCAGAAGAAAAAAAAATCATTATTCATTGTCTTTCTCCATATTTTGAAAAAAAAAAATGCCCTTAAGAGTGGAAGTTTAATAAATGCGTACTTTTCATATATTTGTAGTTATTAACCATTAAATATTATTGCATCGATCATCTTAATATGCTTTAATAAACAACTGTTATGGACTCATGTTATGCACTAATTGGTTCTACATAATATACAGTGATAATTTCAAATTTGAACTATAGGGGCTAACCTACCCCTTCTGAGGATAACTTATTCTGGAAATAGCAAAGCTTCTTCACATATTTTGTATTTATTTTATCATCAGGTTTTGATCTAGTTGTTGATTACTTCCAATTATGATCTGATTTTGTCAACGTTGGTTCTTTGCGTATTATATTGACTTATGCTCCACTGAGTTGCCTTTAATTTCACATCTTTTACCCATGCAGGCTTGCTGTGTTGAGTATATAATATTGGAGGGTGATAACTTATCAACATTATTCCCAAATGCTACTTTAAGTTTGGGAGTGTTGGAGTTAAATTCACACCATTTGTTTGCGGTGATTGCCACCCTTGCTGTTCTTCCTACTGTCTGGCTCCGGGACCTCACCGTTCTAAGTTATATATCTGGTAAGTACACTAATTCATTACCCATTTACCATGCCTTCTCGATTTTTAACTTGAGAAAAATATTAGTATATTCAACCGTGTTTCTACTTGGTCGTGTGTCTCTTCAACTTGCACCTTTGTGTGACATGTTCTTTTTGTGAATATTGTGCATTGCAATATGGACTGCATTATTCAATGCCACTTTCTTCTTGTTTTGAGGAGTTCTTAGTTTGCAATTACTGTGTTTTCAGCTGGTGGGGTTATTGCCTCAATTGCGGTGGTCGTTTGCTTGTTTTGGGAAGGTCTGGTGGATGACATTGGTCATCATAGCAAAGGAACACCTTTAAACCTTGGTACTCTTCCTGTTGCCATTGGTCTCTATGGTTACTGCTACTCAGGCCATGCTGTTTTCCCAAACATATATACTTCGATGGCAAAAAGAAGCCAATTCCCAGCAGTCCTCTTAACTTGGTAACTTTATCTCTTTATTCATATTCTCTTTTGTTTATCAGCTGATTGACTTGTGATTATGCATGTTTTCGCTCTCCTCACCTTTAACTTATAGTCCTGTGAGTTTGTTAGAACAAATCCCTCTAGGAATGTCGAAGAAGTCTAGTGGCAACCTTGTCTGTTTTGTCTTATCCTTCAATAAATGGAGGGGACCAGACAGCAATTCATTCTTTTTCATGAATTGAAGGATCACACATTTACAATTATTGGAACTCTCGTCTGTCCAAATGTGCTTCTAATTGTACCGGACAGCAATTCATTCCTTTTCATGAATCGTAGGATCACATATTTACAATTATTGTAATTCTCATATGTCTGAATGTGCTTCTAATTGTACTTGACTGGATTAATACTGCAGTTTTTTTATCTGTACTGTGATGTATGCTGGAGTTGCTGTGATGGGATATACCATGTTTGGAGAATCAACACAGTCCCAGTTCACTCTTAACTTGCCCCAAAATTTGGTCGCCTCCAAAATTGCTGTCTGGACTACGGTATGCCCATTACTTCATTTTCAATTCCATATAATGAATCTTTATTATCCACATGGTGGGTCTGCTTAGCGTATAAATTCTTTTTAAGAAAAAAATTACATGGTCATGATGTTCCCAGGAGAAACCCTGCTTAAGTTGACCTTCTGCTGGTAGCTTGGCATGATTCTTGTTGGCTCATCATGATCTGGCACATAAGTTTTTAGTTTAACTTCTATAGTTTTGAGATCAACTTAAATAGTCATTTTATCGAAGTGAATAAGTAAACAGTTTTCAATTAACTAGGGTAATATGTGGATTTATTTGTGTAGTGTGAATTTATACCTTATAATTGATCTGAAAACTTTTGCTTATGATGTACTTTTGTTTGATATCTTGCAGGTGGTTAATCCTTTTACAAAATATCCTTTTTAAGTAAACTAGACTGGTTGATGATAAAATATAGGTTTTCTGGAAAAGATGGTAGCAACTAGCAATAGCTTTTCGATAGCACCTTTTGGAATAAAACTAGCTGGTTAATTTCTTTTCCCATACAATCAGAGAACATTTATTTGCATTAACGTATTCTCTTGTTCTATCCTTTTCGCGAGAGATTTCTCCTTAACTATATCCACGTATGCATTGACCATGTCTCCGGTTGCAATGAGTCTGGAGGAGTTGATACCCGCAAATCATACCAAGTCTCATGTGTATGCGATTTTAATCAGAACTGGACTGGTGATCTCCACCTTGCTCGTGGGTCTCTCTATACCCTTCTTCGGTATGTTTCTCTTTCTCCTCACCATCATATTTGACACGTTAAATTCTTATTCATCTATTTGCAGAAAAGCCTGTAAAGAGTACACAAAAAAGCAAATTACATCGTGCTAACTCTAGAGTTTGTTGTGTAACGTCCTCAAATTCTTTTTTCTGTTAAATCTATCGCAGGTCTTGTTATGTCATTGATTGGATCTTTACTCACAATGCTTGTTGTAAGTTTTCTTCAAACATTTTAATCAATTAACTCACTTGTATTGTCTTTTATTGTTAAACTTATGATACTAATATATATGATTTCATTCCAATACCAGACGTTGATACTTCCTTGTGCTTGTTTCCTGAACATTGTAAAGACAAAAATAACCCGCTTTCAGGTATGGCCATTACATTTCTCGTAGTGTTGATTTGTGTTTCGGATATTCATCGTGTAAGTCATATATATAAATAACGCCGATATTATTATTATTCATTTGTTTATTTACTTGATTTGTAGGGTGCGGCTTGTATCATAATTATCATAGTAGGTGTAATATCATCGGCATTTGGAACCTATAACGCAATGGCGAAAATCATAGAAAATTTGTTGAGCTGATGTTTGGGGGGAGAGTGTTTCTTCATAAGTCTGATTGTGTAGACAAGATTTTGATCCATTTTGTTCTTCCATTTCCATTTCTGGTCTTCTCATCTCATATATTGTATTTCCAAACTGCTGTTATGTTTAGTGTTTTACATAATATTCAAAATGATCCCGAATTTTAAGAAAGAAACCATTTGTCTCTGTATTTTAAAAGAAATGGTCCTTGAACTTTGATTTTTAGGTAGAATTTGTCTCCGTCGTAGACAGTTTTGCTGAAATTTTAAACGGAGTAATAACGCTTATACGTTGTTTAATGGATTAAAACCACATAATCACTTTGTATTAAAAAAAAATTTGGCACTTAACTTTTTATTTTTAATATTTATTTATAAATGAAGCATATATTAAAACCTCAACCTAGAACTGACGTCTTTCCAAATTAGCACTTGACTACTTCGTTTTATGCAACAATATTGATTATGTAAAACTAAATTGAAATTTATTCTCTCATCACATGTGCACAAGACCTATGTTTTTTTTAAATGCCTAAATTACCCCCAACACAATAGATGGAATGTCATCCGACGCATACTCGGAACAAACTAGACATCCTCACTACAAAAATTGAATTCTCTAAAACTCAAACTTGATGTCTAAATTAAGACGAAACAATCTCTTATTAGTTGATACACGTGTTGGTTGACATCATATCACTGGCTCAGTGTACCTTAGTAAATTAGTAACTACAAATTTGGGAACATTTCAATCCAACAATTGAAATAGCTTAACAAAATACCGTTGATCTTGTGGACATATGATAGACTTGTATTTAAAATCAAAGGGACCAAACGGCTAAAATGCGCCGTGCGTGCACTCGCCTACCTCTCTCCTTCCTAGCCCCGTCAAGAAGTCAACGCTCTCTTCTGTACAGTGCTCAAAGCTTCCGCAGGGTTCATAGCAAGCTTTTCTTCACAGACACAACTCGAATCTGAATTTGTCTATTTTTCACATTTCGTTTTGGACATGTCAAGCGCTATTCGGTTCTCTCCATCTATCAGACATCTCCAGCATCCCAGAATCGCCCATCGTGAGCTTCTCGCATTTCCGCGGAACCTGTCAGGTTCAGGCCTCAATTTGTTCTCTTCATTTCCAAGTTCTCTCGTATGTTCAAGTAGGTTACGTGCGATTGGGGGCCGATTTAGGGCGCTGAACGCTTTGAGCGGAGAAGGGTCTTTGCAGGAGCTTGATGGGTCTCCCGTATCGATCGAGCTGCAGCCCATTTGCAGCGAGACCCAGTTCGATAGGGTCATCGCCGATGCACAACGGCTCGAGGAACCGGTGATCTTTGTTTGGTACGTTTCTGTTGTTCTTCGTTGAAATTAGTCAGATTTTGATTATTTGGTGATTTTTGATTGCTTTTATATATATTCGTTTTGTGATGTTTGGATGCTGAGAAAATTAAGCTGAATTTTAGGTTTTGTTGTAGTGTGCTTTCTTGGGTAATAGAATTGGTAGAGGCAACTTCAGTGGTAGGTAGGCAGGGTTGTTGTTTGGCAATATATTATAGCAAAAATGCATTTTCATTATAAGCAACTAAAGATAGCACATAAAGTAGTTTTCTGTTAGGAGCAAAAATATGGTAGATTTGGTAAAAGAATGTGAAAGCAATTGAAAATTTGGGTTAGAAAGTAAAATAAACTTTGTTTGGTAAGCTATTTGCTCCATGCAATGTTTATGATTCCAAAATGATCAAGAAAGACATATGTACAAAGAGCCATATGTGCTATGTTACAATCTAAAATCATGTAAAATGTGAATTAGTCACCCAAAACAACATAATTTTGAGTAAGCTTCTAACTCAAAATTTCGTCAAAACTACCTAATTTTGATTAAGGCAGCAAAAAACACCTAAAATCATCCAATTTGGTCAGTGGTGGCCTTGGGAAAGGAAAAAAAGAGAAAGGGGGAGGGTGGAGGGTGGAGAGAGAAAGAGAGACGAGTTTCTTGGCCTTTTTTTGTTTTGCTTTTATGTAGGGTGTGTCAAACCAATGAAACATAACATCTTATTAAATATCACATGTACGTGCCCCAGTTAATCTGTGGGTGTGAAGCATCTAATTGGATCCATGAAGTTTTAATGATGTATTTTAATGATTGGACGCTAACTCTAGGTCATAACTCTTTTTGCTTAGATTTTTTTGCGCTCAATATGTTGTGCAAATTTATTATTAAAAAGATGTAATTTATAGGAATAATCAATTGCAAAGTGACTAGGGTAGTCGACCACTATGAGCTGTGCATGTGTGAATTTAAGGGTTTTGAAACCATTCTTTTCCTTCTTTGGCTCTATGGCCTGATTTTTCTCTCTGGCCTGTTCTGAAATGGTAATTCTTAGGATTTTTAAGGTTTCATTTGTGACATATTGGCTTTTCTGCCCTTCAATAACAAATCTTTATAAGTTATTAGTCTATTTAACCCACAAAACTCACTAATTACGATTCATCTCAAATAGTCAAATGGTACCCTTATAAACCATAAGACTTCTCATGATCGTCATTCCCAAAAGTAGCTAATTCGTCTTCTTCATTTACGATTGGTTCATTAAAGTTTATCATTTTTTAACATGATTTTCATCTAAATCTGTTCTAGTGTCATTGGCATGAGCAAATATGTCAAAACACACATTATGGTCTTTCTTTACCAAGATCTTCATATATAGGTTTTTTTAATTCCGCGTTAGTTTTATGCAACCATTTAGATACAAAAGAAGTTATTCCAACACAAATTCCTTCATGAACAATTTTTTTTTTCATGGTATCACTAAAGAATTTGGTGTCTTGTGCTTTGGCATATGCACAACTCACTTGAAGAAGACATTATTGGCTTGCTCCTTTTTGTGAAGCCCCTTTCCTGACTTGAGAATTTCAGTAAATTCTTAGTGGAGACATGATTTTGAGAAAGAAAAAAAAGTATTTAATCGGAGTAATTTGTAGAAGAATGGTTGAAATTGATAATAGATGTAATTTTAGGGAAAGGAATGTTGGGTTGCAATGAGAAAGAGAGGTGAGACGGTCAGAGAAGGAGAAGAATGATTTCAAAATATTAAGACTCAAACTTCTATAGTTTATAACGGTCGACTGTTGATTTTAGTGGAGTGATCACAAGCCCAGGGACAATTATAATTAATTGGTGTTGTGTTATAGAGTACGTTAGATGGGTTGGGGGAACATATGCACAATATAGAGAGAATGTATTATTATTATAATCTTATCAAATTGGGTTTTTGAAGTGAAGTTGTCTGGACTTGTAGGATGGCAGGCTGGTGCAGAAAGTGTATATACTTGAAACCCAAATTGGAAAAGTTGGCGGCTGAATACTACCCGAGGTTAGATTGATTTTTTTCTAAAAACGTTGTTGAGCAACATGTCAATCTAGAACAATTTAAACCCTTGACTCCATCCTTTATGAAGATGGTTGATTTTAAAAAAAAAAATTACGCCACTGGGGCGTGGCCAAGTGGTAAGGCAACAGGTTTTGGTCCCAATACGCGAAGGTTCGAATCCTTTCGTCCCAGAGCATACCCATATAGAGTGTATATATAGATCTAAATTTAGATAGATGGCTATTTTTCTATTTTATAAAATATTCTGATTCGAGTATTTATTTCAAAAAAATTATAATAAAATGAAAGTATACTAGAATCTAACATATATTATTAGAACTGAACTAATATTTAATATATTCATATTCTATTCCATTTTAAAATAAAAAATCATAATGAGTTATTCAAAAGTGTAAAGCAAGTTTGTTTTTGCTCTAGGTTCAAGTCTTCTCATATAGAGGATTATGCGTCCGTGTGTGTGTAGAAAAGAGCAAACTGTCGGATATTGTGCATTTTGTATCATAAGAAAACCGGCATGATAAGTTGCTAAAAGTATGATTGTGTTATAAATTAATGTAGATTGCGGTTTTATTGTGTTGATGTCAACAAGGTTCCTCACAAGCTTGTTACCCGTGCAGGAGTCACCGTAAGTTTCTCTCTTGCTGCCTCACAATATTGTATTTTACTTTTAGTTCTAATTCTTTTGTATGATAAATTAAAGTTGAAACAATAGTAATAGGTCTATCTGAGGAAGAGAGGAAAAAAGGAAAGGTGATCCATAAGTTTGAAGTTGTGCCGTGTATATAGAAAAAAATATGATTTTCATAGTGTTGATTGAGGCTTAACTGTACCTGTTCATGCATGTATCTAACTCCGGTGGGTTTATTGAGGCTTAATTGTACCTTTTCATGCATGTATCTAACTCCGGTGGATTTCAAATCTATTATGCAGAAGATGCCGACTATACAGGTGAATACGTTTTCGATTATATATTCTGAAAATAGTTTGGGAACTATCCCTTCTTCCTGCTAATGAAATGAGGATTATCATGTTACAGCTGTGGAAAGATTGCAATAAGCAAGCTGAGGTTATTGGTGGCCACAAAGCATATCTGGTTGTCAATGAAGTTCGACAAATGATTGAAAATGAAAATACAAATTGATTCATAGTATGACATGAATTCTTTTATCATTTTTTTGAAATACCATTCAACACTCAACAGTTCCATTTACATGAGAAACAAATCTGTAATTATTCTCGTAGAATTTGAAATGCTAAATGTAGCCAAAAAAGAAAGAAAATTGGCAATTTGTAATATCTTGGAGAAAAGTGTATTGAAGAAAGATTTTGGGGGTTATTTATGTGTTCTTTCACAGCAGAATTGTTGCCATTTTTCTTTATGTATGAGCAATAGTACTGTTACAGAGAAAGCAAGCAAATTCAGGCAACCTGATGTCCGAGAAACTTATTTTGCACAGTTAGTAAGAAATATACCCTATTAAGTACTGTATTAACTATTAAGTTAACTACCCTCAGTTGACGGTAAAGCCAGGCGCCTAAAACTCGATCCGACCAACTTTCGATCAAATGTATCTGGTAAAATTTCTAACAGGATTGGAGAGGGCAAAGCGAACATGAATTAACACATTCTATGTCAAAACAATTAATTTGACCGGTGCCCCGAAAAGGAAAGAAAATTTGGGTCTCCGAACCCGAAATTGCCAAATATACTTGACAGGGATATGCAAGTGCAATTTGTCAACTATGATCTACAACTATGGAGTTGACAGGGTAGGTTTCCAATGATTCGAACCAGCATGGAGTTCAGAGTGTCGTCATTGGTTGAGATTCTTGGTGCTGGTGTACTAAATTGGATGTTAATTGGATATCAAAGTTTGGATATCACTGATGTCTTTAACCCAATTCAAAACTTGGTTTACAATTAAAGGACACTCCAATTGACTCCAAACATAGCGACACATAATTGGTGGCTGGCTCCGGAAGAGAACAAAAGAAACTAATATTTTATTAGTTTAAATTGGACGATAACAAATACAAGTCTGACAAATAGATTGAAAACCTAACTAATTTGTGGGTCATTCGGTTCACAGACCAACCCAAAAATAAGAAATTGACATGAGCCACAATGGCTAAAATATCAAGAATAATCAAACTAAAGGCACTAGAATTCTCCCCATCAACCTGAATAATCAAGCTGAAGGCACTGAAATCCTCACCTCTAGTCTGAGAAGCATAAACAATTGACAATAATTGCACTTGAAGTTTTACCCGACCATGTTGAGTGCTTTGCCAACCGCCTATTGTCGTCATCTGTCTGTCACCTGATCCAACAACAACCTCGAAAGTTGATCCGCTCACTATGACCAAATCACCACCTTCTAGGCCATCTTCTCCTTTTCTGCAACCACCTCATGTTGTCCTGCGCGCATACCAACCAGAAAAGCTACTGCGAATCTA
>JAYMTH010001397.1:0-15187 GCA_036897465.1 Pelargonium australe | reverse complement strand
CAACATGATCTTCATGGAAGGTATGTGTAATATTGCTATCTAAGAGGGGAGGTATGTGTAATTTCCCCTAAAATTAAATTAAGTATGGGATATAAGAATTTCAACCAAGTCAATAAAAGTGACATTTATATAGACCTCAATTTACTAGGGTTTGTGTCTCTCTTTCTCTTTTCCATTTTGAGAGTCAAATATGGTTTTTGTTCGACTATGATTGCTCTTAATTTCAGAGCGGCGGCAATCTCTTGGATTTGCAGAGTAAATTGCGGTATTTCTCGTTCTAATAACGAGTCTTGTTTTGATAACAAGTTAAAGTTTTGTTAGGTTTTGCAGATTCAAGACGTAGATTCGTGGTTTGTTTTGTGGTTGGCATTCGGGGCAGCAAGAGACGATTGCAGAGAAGAAAAATGTGGCTTGGAAGATGGTGATTTGATCAAAGTCATCAGATTAGTTTTCGAGTTTGTTGTTAGAATATATGACATGCACGATGGTGGCGAGAGATGGTTAGTAGAGCACTCCCCGCGATCGACCTGAACTTCAAATGCAATCGTTGCCAGATGAGAGGATTTTAATGTCTCCAAAATGATTATTCAGGCTAATGGAAAGGATTTTAGTGTCGTTAGTTTGATTATTCATGATGTCTTGCCCGTGGTTCATATCAATTTTATTATTTTCGGAATGGCCCACGAGCTACTAAGGTCTTCCGTCTCTTTGTCGGATTTTTTCGGATAGTTTGATTTTCTAACCCCAAGTTTTATATTATTTTTATTATCATTCGATATGAAGTAATAAAATATTAATTTTTGTATATATAAAAAAATCTTGTCATAACCAGGTAGGTTGTATAGTCATATAACATGTGTATATTTTCTTTGTCACGTATTAATAGTTTACTTTTAAATTTTAAATTATAATTGTTAACTAGTCAATCTGAGTTCGTATTTTACTATTTTCTATTGTGTCGAGTTTGAACCCTTATTTATAAACTCGTTCACCCGAGTACCGAAATTCAAAATCTATATTGAGAATATGAACTATAAGTTTGCGTTATTGGTTGTGATATAGTTGACACAAAGAGAGAAAGTGTGAACATACAATTTTTCTTATACCTTGAGAATATATATGTACCAAAAGTAAACATATATAGTAAGAAGGGAATGAAGGAAATTAAATACAAGGAAGATCCATTAACTTTCACATATTCCAAATAAAACCAATTAATTGAGCAAGTAGATGAATTCGAGATCATCAGATCAGGCCAGAGATATATGTTGCAGCTAGTACTTGTAGCCCTTTACATACAAGCTCTCGGAAGCCAAGTCTCCGGCAGTGCCACCAACATATTTGCCGAGAGTGGCGTCGGAGTTGGCCTTGCAACGCACCAAGAACACCTCCTGTGCCTTGGCTAGGTTCTCCTTCTTCCCTCCCCAGGTCTTGAGTGTGCTGCTCTGCAATGCTCGCCCGAACGAGAACGATAGAGTCCATGGCTTCAGCACTTCCAGCTTGTTCATCGCGTCCAGGTTCAAGGTTGCCTGTTCCTCGCTCTGCCCGCCGGACAAGAACACAATCCCGGGAACTGCCGGTGGGACGGTCCGGCGAAGAGCCCTCACTGTGTACTCGGCAATCACCTCTGCGGCTACCTGTCATGCATGTCAGCAACAAATAAGTGAATTACGTTATGTAATATATTCTACGTGGAGCTCAAAACAAGATACGAAATTAGATTGTTTGGATCACAGATCTCGTAATCTTGTTCTGTTTGTGTTGGAGAATCCAACACATTTAGTAATTATATTGTGTTCGTGTTAAACTTCTGAAACACAAGTAAACGATTAATTGGTAGCAATGGTATATATTGTGTTTGTGTTCAAAAATTGTGTCAATGCTAACGTTAAGTCTCAAGACTGACTCATTCGCCAATAATTAGTAACGTTGTGACACACACAACCAAAGATATAAATATGAACTAATTGCATGTTAAACATATTAGGTCGCGTCGTACTAAACATGTTGATGGTGTCGTGTCAGTACTATCCTGCATATTAGTGTTAAGTAGTCATGCAGTTCACAATCGACCTTCAGCACGACACACGTCCAATCAAAATACGGAAAGAAAGATAGAGACGATATACCTTAGGGCCATCAGAGCCAGGAGTGACCATATTGGGTTTAAGGAGGGTTCCTTCAAGGAGCACATGCTGGTCATTCAGGGCCTTGTATACCGCCGCCAACACCGTCTCAGTAGCCGCCGCGCACTTGTGGATATCATGGCTCCCGTCGGTCAGTATCTCCGGCTCCACGATCGGCACCAGCCCGTTCTCCTGGCATATGATGGCGTACCTCGCCAGTCCCTGCGCGTTCTGCTGTATCGAAAGCTCCGACGGCTCCGTCACGCCGATCTTCAGCACCGCCCTCCACTTGGCGAACCTCGCTCCGGCCTTGTAGTACTCTGCGCACCGGGCGCCCAGGTTGTCGAAGCCCTGGGTGGTGGTCTCGCCGTTGGTGCCGGCGAGATCGACCGTGCCCTTGTCAACCTTGATGCCGGGGACGACGTTGTTCTCCTGGAGGAGCTGGACGAAGGGCTTGCCGTCGGAGGTCTTCTGGTAGAGAGTCTCTTCGAAGAGGATGACGCCGGAGAGGAAGGGGAGGGCGTTGGGGGCAGTGAAGAGGAGCTCCCGGAGAGCCTGGCGGTTCGACTCGACATTCTCCACGTTGATACTGGACAACCGCTTCCCGATGGTGCCAGTGCTCTCGTCGGCGGCGAGGATGCCCTTGCCCGGGGTCGCAATGTACTTAGCATTCTTGATCAACTCATCTGCATGCATACTCCGGTAAAATAGGTTGTAAATAAAATAAATTATTCTCACTATTATTATACAACTTAGCATTCTATATTATCTTTAAAGACTTCTATTTTTCATATGATAGATATTAAGATATAGATAACATTTTGAAATGTTGAAATAAAATTCAACTCCACAAAAGGGACTGTCATTTTCTTGAAGACAAGTATAGTGTACTGTATGTGTGGGCCATTAAAAGGATTGGTTCCAAGGATTTTGAACCACCTGTGTTGTGTTCTAGACAAATGGATATAGTTAAGCATGCATGTCTATCCAAAAGGCCCAACCACAAAATAATCACTGTACATATATCATATATGGGCATCTAAAAATCTATTCAAGTTTCTGAAATGGTTTTATACAAAATGATGATGTCGTTTAAAAGGGTTGACGAGTCGAGACTTGGGAAAAAGTAACGATACTAACCCGAGAGGCAAGGTAATGAATACAAACATGATAAACGATTACTTTGCATGAAAGTTACATGCAAGCTAGAATCATTATAAATCCTAACATAAACTTAGACGACATGAATACGATTAAGTTGAACTCCAAAGCAAATCCATTACTAAACCCACTAACGACGAACCTACAAAGACTAGGATAGTTTATCGCGACTTTTCAATTCCATTATAGCAAGCAATTGCTGGTAGAGAGAGATAGAGTACCTGCATACTTTCCAACAAAAGCAGACATGTTTAAAGAGCAGTGGATAGAGATAAAAGATAGAGGACAGAAAATACATAAAGCTCTCACAGCCCTATCTATCTATATAGAACAGTTGTAAGTTATAAGAATATACCAATAGAATAATAACGAAGCAACACGTGTCACAAGATAAGCCCATCGAAGGTTATCATCCTCGGATAAAAGAACGAGTGATCACTCTCCTACCCAAGTGGCACTGTCACTACTAAATGTGTGGAAAGCCTCCAATACCTCATCCATTTTGTTCTTTACTTCTCTTCTGGGCAACCAAGCAACCAAACTCCATATCCAAAAGGCTGTTTTTGGGACACTCTCTTCTCACCCACTATGCTCTGTCTCTATCACATTGTAAATAAACAGCTCATCTACATTTTCATAATTCTATCAATCTCCTACTTAATAGTCCATAATACCATACAAACACAATTCAAAATTTCTCCGCTATCAGATATGTCTCCAAATAATTAATATAAGAGATGAAAATTATAGGTTTCGTCAAGTCAAAATTGTTTAAAAATAGTGAAAATGCAGAGCCATAGGTAAATACTAGAATAAAAGCAGGTTCGGCTCTCCCTGCAAGGCCGTCTCCTCAAACATCCTCCCTCCCAAATCAAGTTATTGTGAACAGACCGCCACTTGCTGTTCATCATCATCTGTACCGAAATACCGGTCGCCAAACTCACCCATGCCGGGTATGACTCGGAAATCTTTGTTCAGACCAATATCTATCTCAGATGTCACTATCTTTAACCTTGGAAAGCTTTTGCACACCACATGCACTCCCTGAGGTGCCTGATAGATTAGCACAATATTTACAGCATCATTAGTTTGGATTCTCCACACTAGAAAATAAATCAACCACAAGCACTGAGGACTGCAAAAACTTACGGAGATGAGATTGAGAAATATGATGTTGGACTCTGGGACTCCTTTCCTTATAAGCAAGGAAATAGCTTGAACAGCCGAATTCCCTGAAGAAATTGGTAAAATCAGAGTAAGTTTATCAAGACCACTTTGCCGTGTACTTTATACTTTATGCTCGTAAGAAAACAACAAAACTGCAGTCAGCTGAGATGTGTTTGGGCATGCAAACAACCTGTGCCTAAGATAGGATCCAAAAGTAAAACATGTCTATCTGAGATGTCTGAAGGCAATTTTTCATAGATTAGCTGTCAAGTCATCAAAGAAACATGAAGTCAGTCAAAATGGAAGAAAATAATGAATTTGTGCACCCATCTTAGCCATGAGTGAGAAAGAGAGAACTGTAATTACCTGCTGACCATTGTCCCCTTCTCTATGAATGAGAATCTTTCCAATTTTGATTCCTTTACAACATGCTCGCAAAGCATTCTCCATACTCTCGCCACTGCCATCAATTAAACAAATTGTTATATATCCAGCAAAGAATGGAATTCTAATCCCAAAAGAATGCAATCAAGATAACTGGCTTTTTTTAGGACAAATATTTTCTTTCATGCAAAACAATAAATGTGATGAATATTTGATATTTACAAGAGTAAACACCATACATGAGTTGGGATTTTTTTTTTTTTTTTTTTTTTTTTTTTTTTTTTTTTTTTTTTTTTATTTTATGAACGAACAGGAGTTAGGATTTAAACAATATCTGAAGTTACAAAAACACCCCATCAATCACAAGTCTGACTATTAACTGCAAATTTCAGACTGAACTCAACCTACAACACTATCACTATGGTAGCATTTGGATTTTTATTTTCACTAATGGAAATCAACAATGGAAACGAGAATGAGATTCCCATTCCAATTCTAAATTTTTAATAGAAATGGTACCAGCAACCCCTTAATCTGATGCAACAGCATTCTGACTCTAGCCTCTTGTATGGAATCAAGAAATTCCTAATGAAACAACTCCCTAAAACATCTATATTGAAATGTTAATACCCAATAGCAACCTGAATGTCCACCCACCAACCAACAAAGAAACAGATAAAGATCAGGGTTGGGTTTCCCATATGATTCCATAACTAGTTAATAATATTTAACTAATTTATCACTCTCGTGATAGTTAATTCAAAGACAATTATCTTACTTTCGAGTGAACAAGTCAAAATTATTAAGCATAAGTGCAAAACTCCAAAATGTGATATGAGTTATAGGACTAGATCACTAGACTGGTACCTCCTGATGACCGAGACGCCACATAACCTCTTACAGAAATCCACACCAGTGTATACAGAACCTGAATTCACATCAAAGAAAAGAATTGTAGAAGAAATAAATCAACATTAAAAGTTTATACAACCATCAATGATAATAGAAACAAAAAGCAAAATAAAATTTGAAAAGACGCCTTGCATTTGGAGGGATGAAAGGGAAAATATAATGTTCCTGAATGCAGAACAATGATGGTAACATCTAATAAAAATAAATAAATGAACATATAGAAAAGTTTACATTTATACCACTTGCCATGAACTCCAAAAGTATTACACGAGAGATGCTGAGCATATTAGGCATGCAAATTCAATGCCCTAAAGCAACCAGCAGTCACTTATAATCATGGGTATGATTGACTTGAAATGACAGATTTTTACATCAGGCTGCCAGTGAGATTTCATATTATCTTTTGGAATAAATAAAAAATTGGCACTATTGAACCAGTTCTTTCTCAGAAATATAATAACCTACCAAGACAAAAGGTGCCAATCAAACAGCCAAGATGTACACAATCTATTCTTATATGCCTAGTATAAAGGAAGTAGAAAAAGGTATTACACGAGCAATAAATGTACAGCATGATATACAAGATTGAGACTAATAGATTTCAAGTGCTTGGAAGCAAATCGTGTACATGAAAAAAAATTATACCCGGTCCAAAACAAAAAGCAAATTGCTAGGAGCTTATGTATTAGGTAACGAAGGGTAACAGAACAGAACATTAACATCAGCTTACCAGTAGGAGTGATCACCTGCTTTTCAGTAAATGGTAGATGTCCCAAACCATGTTCAACAACCTGATCAAATAAAAGAATTCGTTTCATTCCACCAGTAAATGAAGAAACCATAAGTACATGTCCATTATCTCAAAAGAATGTTTACTCACCAAACGAATCAATCGATCAGCATAGAAAACAAAGTCATGTTTTGTTGTTTGAGCATCACGTATGAGGGTATGCATACCCCGGATCTGCATTAAATAGGAAACCGATATTCAAAACTAAGTGACAGATCAAAATGATTTATTCTATATGAAGCATAATTAATTAAATAAAAGTTGAATTTAAGTATATTATATCACTTAGAAATTAATTAGGAAGCAATACCTGGAATGTTGACTGTATCACATATAAATTGGGGTATATTTTACAAAGATCATGCTGACCAAGTTTTGTTCGTATATGTTGTACAATCAAATCAATAGCAACATGGTTATCTCCTCCACGGGGAATAATAATATCTGCATACTTCTTTGTTGGAAGTATAAAGTCATCAAAAGCAGGCTTCACAAATTTTGAGTACTGCATCAAGTAAAAATGGATATCAACATGGATTGGTAGAAGGGCCAAAAGGTGGTAACTATTACCCAAGAATCAGATAATGGGTTAATGAAATAGAGAAGAATACTGAATTTCCAAGTGGATAAGAAAGCTTGACAAAATAAAGTTGAGAACATCTTTTTACCTGACCTCAGTGGTATTACCAAGGGTCCAAGGCATTAGTAGAGACATGAAGGGTAAATAGCAGATTTTTTATGCAAAAGGAAATTAATATCTCTAACCCACCAGGCACCAGCTATCTTAAATAACCCAGCTACCAGATTTTTTTATAATAGTTATTTCCAAAATGATAACACCTAAAGTCTTGCACTCTTGCAGCTCTTGCTGCTTTGAACTCTTGATAAGCTTAAAACAGGAGCTGCAGATTTTGCAAGATTAAAAACTATGCTACCACAACTGGGAGCAATAAGTTGCTGACCTGATCAAGTACTGCACCTATATCTCTACCCTTCTCAACGGTATCACGCCTTATCCTCCTAGCCAGACGTACATCAGCATCTGCACTGAAAATTTTATAATGTGAAGTAACAGCCCAACTTAGTAACATAATGACATGCCAGCCTGGCTTTAACAGCTGACAAGAGAAAGATGTCAAGTAAATGAGTTAGTGATGAGAAATCATGCAATAACATGTCAGCCTGTTATCGGTTAGCCATCTGCCATCTTCATCTCTAAGCAAATTTCATATTAAATGCATTTATACTTCTACTACCCTAAGCTAATCATCATTCTAAAACCATTGGAAACTAAGATGGATAAAAACTTGGTACAACCCTGTTTTCTAGTTTGTAACAAACTATGATAATGGAACTTTAGATCAGAAGCTAAGCTTCCTAGTAATATTAATAATTCTAGTGTGATGGACTGAATGAAAGTACCAATTATCTGTCAGGCACATAAACAATTTCACTACTAAATTGCCTGGGTAAACCTTAAAACGGCGTGGCTCCAAACGGATTTTTAGTACTCGCAAAAGCACCTCAACACATTGCTGGAATAAGTTATCCATGACCACTATTATGGGTCACACAAAGTTGGAAAGATGATAAGGTTGGAACGGGGATTAACAAAGAAGTAAAGGGTAATGCTGGCATTTGAGTGAACTCAGTACATATGATGGGTAGTTTGGTAATAAGGAGGATACTATATATCTGCAATACAATTGAGACTTTACATGAGAGAGGTGCACAGCTTGATCAAATAACCAGCCTCACCTATATAACCATCGCTTAACCGCCATTAAGGCTTCTAGATCTATCATCACCTAATATATAACCAATATCCAGTCTACTTCCTAGACTTTTCTAAACTCATACTCAGCTATTTAATTATATATTTCTAGCTTATTACAAAGTGAAAGTATACTCGTGCACTAATTTAATACCACCAATTCACTTTTATTTGTGTATGCATGTTTTCAGGACGTGACATTAGAAACACAAATATAGCATCTAGACTAGTTGGAAAAAAAAAAAAAAAAAAAAAAAAAAAAAACAATATAAACTGAGAGTACATAAGGAACCTGTATCAACAAATATCTTCATGTTCATCAACTCACGGACACGAGGATCATGAAAAACAAGTATGCCTTCCAAAATTATAACATCTGAGGGATTAACCTGCATATGATATGCATAATAAGGACTTGAGATTATTAGGGAAGTGTTATCAATCATGGGCGAAAGAGCATATGATATTCAGATTTATTTTTTTTTAATATTTCAACTCATTTGAGGAAAGAGAATTATTTTTAATGTCAAACATGTCCTCATAAATGTAAACGAATGCATGACTTAGAAATTAAAAATACTCAACATGTCCTAATTTCCTAGGAGCTCAGTTGAAAATAGCTAAACAAACTGCCCCTTAGAGTTCAAGTGTATACAATATAGAGTCCGTACCCGTCTTGCTGGAACAACGTCGTTTTTGTAACTCTTGAAGTCATAATTTGGAATATCTACTGCTTGCCCACATCTCAACTTCTCCATGGAACTTAAGAGTTTCTCAGTGTCAAATGCATCTGATCATAAGAGCAATACTGTGTCAAAAAGAAACGTTGCACTAGCCATGGAACAGAACTAACCAATATAAAAAACTGTAGCGTCGTTAAATTTAATACTTGGTGATCTGATAAAGTTTGACCATGTTATCTTTATTTATTTTTTAAGTTTTATATTTATAGGCTATTTATTTTTTAAGTATAATTATAGAAAAAGTCAGTGGCCCAGGATTTCATACAAAAAAACAATTTGCTTATACATCATTTAATAATTTAAAGCATTCATCACAAAAGACAATGTCGAAAATTGAAATACAATTTTATTAAGATGGTTCCTCAACTATGCAATATAAAGCTAGAAAAAGGGGTGGTAGTGGTAAATCTAAAGTTAACCAACAATCACACAGGGAGGAAATGTAAACTTGCTCCAACCCAAAAGCTTATGCTGGTAGGTGGAGGGCCCAATTTTGACAACATACTTTCAATGTGGTATACTTCATACTTCAACAGCAACCAACTTCTCTCTCCCACTCATTTCATTACTCCATCGTTTTCTTTCTCCCTCCCGTTTCTTTTTTACTTTAAGATATTCAAGATCATTGTGCATGTGCAACAAACCACTGATAATAAAAGTGAATGCAAAAGAATTTTAACCTAGACATTCTACATTCAGAGAAAAATAGTACTCATAATAGCACTGAGTGGTAGGTAAGTGATAAGTCATCTAAGCCTCAGTAACTTCTCAAGAGAAGCAAAATCCAGCAGATTGAGAAGGAAAAAAAGGAGATAGTATGGAATTCCAATGGTCAAGAAGAGAACATGTAAATAAAGAAATTTAGTTCTGTAAACAAACATGGTACGAGAAAATTCTTCACAAATTAAATTTTCTTGGTTTTACTTGTATGAAAGTTAGTTAAATATCCTCACCAGGATGGTCAAAGTTGTACTCATGAACTAGAGAAAGTTCCTCTTCCGAAAGATTGTGATAAAATGAATCCTGCAAGATCACTAGCATTAATTAGTTATTTACAGGGAAGGTAGTTCATTTCCTTTATACAAAGAACTTTTCAGAGATGTAAATTCATGCTACAATAATCAAACAAAAGACAATCAGGCAAAACTATTGTGTTAAGTTTTGTTACCCGCTACACACAACACACACACACTCAATAGTGAAGACAAGACTAGAATAACCCAACAACAAAGTACACAACCTGGTAAAGTAGGAAACCAAAGAGTTATAGAAAATGAAAATGATAGCAGGTTTGTCAACAAAAGAATGATTTGTTGACACAATAAATTATCCATCAGCTTTTCATTACAAAATCATAGAAGTATTTATCTTTTTTTAAAATAAAAAAAAATTCATGCAAATACCAAAGAAAATCCTGGGATAAAAATAATAGAAAGGGGCTTCATGAAGTAACTACAGAAATTCAACAACCACTTCACGATTGAATCTTCTATTTGTCCTAGGATGAATTGTATATAAACATCAGTAAATATAACTTACAATGAAAAATTTCCCCTAGTAGACACTTCATAATCAAGAATTGGAAAAAGAATAACCTGATTAACAAGTACAACACGCTGATCATGGAGCTGCTGAATAATCATATCGCACACTGTAGTCTTACCAGAAGCCGCACCTCCAGCAACCCCTGGCTCACAGAATAGAAAAGAAACAAACAAAAAATTAGACTGAGTAATATTCTGAACCAGTAAGCACAATGTACAAAGAAGAAGCTAGCATAATGAATTGATGAAAGCAAAGGACCAACTACGAGCATAAACCAATATGAGATATAAGATGAAGGCAGTAGTAGAGAAGTAACAAAAGATATACTTCCAAAGGGACATGCCATCATGCAAGATAAAGATGTGTTATTTCCCATTTAGTTACATATGCTAAGCTGTAAAATAGTGGAAGCACCGAAGCACTAATAATAACTACCAATTAAATAATTATTATGGTAGTATGAAGTGTGTAAGAGTTAAGTAGCTCTAAAAGGCATGATATCAAGAGGAGAATTGTGGAATACAACATCAGAATCCATTCTCCAAAACAAAGTAAAACAATGCACCCATCCAATTAGTATGGTTTGTACATGCACTTATATACTACACCTATCTTTCTGAGCAAGTTGAGCTTATATAAGAGAATGCAATATCTCATTAGAGTTTTGCATTTTAAGCTGATGTTGAAAATTTCCAAACTCCATCAAATTTTAGAAATAAAAGCAATGACAGAAAATTGTTTGAACTTGATTTTAGTACTAGCCTACACTCAACCATCTTATGAGCGGATAGTAAATCTTGACACAGAAAATGCGTACAGCCCCATCTTTCATCCAGTTGAGACAAATAGAAGCAATCAGAATTTTGGTTGTGATTAAGCTCTTCAATTTCATTACCATATTCAAAATCTGTCGGATCAGTACTTACCAATAACAAAAGGTTGCCTGTGCATATCAGTTGCTGATGTTGTTGGCTGCTCTATCTGTGCTCTTCTTGGTGACAAACCATTCATGTGAAACCCAGAAAAATGGACCCCTGAAGAGGCCTCTATCATATCCACTACTGATTTGGAACCCATATCAGAACACCTGCAAAAAGAACCATTAAGATTTAAGCAAGTCGTGTCATTAAACAACAGGGGCAACCAACTGAACAGAACCAAACATCAATTGAATCCCTATTGCAAACTCATTTCACTACTCCCTTAAGTAAGAAAACTAATCAAAGATGACATCCATCATATACTAAACGAGATGAATCAAGAGATCAAAACCAAAGTTACCAATACAGTCCACAACCCATTCACCCAACATTCCCCAGGCAATCTCTATCTCCCATAAGGCCACAAATAATATCAAATGTAACACTAGCTGAATCAAGTCATTAGCATTACACTAACACTAACAATATCTCAAAAAATCTCAAACAGACTCTGTGTTTCATCCATTTCCATCATTCCCACGACCAAATGGAACACAAACAGACCCTCATACAGAACCGTAGCTATTTATACCTCAAATATCTAACACTGAAGTTAATTTTTTCTTCCAAACAGTAAAAAACAACAAATCAAGCAACCTCATCACCAACACTAATCCGCAGATCCAACAGGAACAACCTAGCAATCAGATGCAACCATGCTGATTACAAATGTGCATATCCAGCAGAAGCAAAAAAAACTCAGAAATCAAATAATGTAAATTGCAAATACGAGGAGGCGAATTCAGAAATGGAAAGAAACACAGATCAAATCATATGTGGATTGGTCGAATATACCTGATGAGTTGGAAGCTGGAATCTACGAATCTAGAGAGAGAGAGATAATTGTGAGAGGTTGCAGCCAGAGATAGTGATGCCGAATACGGACGACATTGGGGTGGGGCTTTTATAGGTGCAGCGCAGGGACGAGACGATGAAACTGAGAAATTACCATATTGCACCTCCGGAGCTTCGATCTCAATTTCGATCTTTTAACTGCAGTTATTTTTCAGTGATTAGATTAGATTTAAAAAGTGGGTGCGTGGCACCGAATCGGATGCGGGTCCCACCGGTAACTATGTCGAGGATGGGACTGAGATTCGGTGTTGTCGTGTGCACTGTAGCTCAGTTATTGACGACCTCGATCCGTGCCGTTTACGTTGTTGAATCAAGTCAAGGATGGTTCGGTTTTCTTCTTTTTCTTCTCGGTTTGGCTTTTGATTCACTTGTGGAAAACTAAACTGTTGTTTAGGGACAGTTTTGGCATAAATTTTCGTGATTTGGTAGAATGGTTTTAGAATATAGTAACGTTGAGCTCCTGGTTATATAGTCGGTCTCAAATCGCATTCGAATTATTTAAGTCTGATGTGATTGTCCTCCAATTTTTTATATCGTAGCAGTCTAAATTTATTTTCTGATTTTTTGTGATATTCAATTATTTTGTTGAGCATCAGGTCATGTATTGTCGCACGAGACGTTTAATACAGTTGAATCGATATATCTGCGACTTATGAAAGAGGTTCAAAATCTTTCAACTACGATTAATTGGGTAATCTGACTATTCATATCTCGATCAGAATGTCTAGTAAAATTATTACTTTTGTCCAAAATAATATTTGAACCATTTTAAATACTTGGATGCTGGACTGGCCGAAAATCAAAGTTTATCAGAAGCTTGGTCTAAAATTCCTGAAAAATTAGCCTTTTATGATTATATTGGTAATAATCCGGCAAAGGGGGGGTTATTCAGAGCGGGCTCAATGGACAATGGGGATGGGTCCATGCGAAGACCCTTTCAATCTCCCTGCAATGCTATGTGTGAGACCCTAAAGTCTCGTGGGGCAACCCACATACACACGCACTATTCGGATGCATACCTCCAAGACATGTGCATCTTGTTTGCGCTTCTTAGAAGTGTTTTCCCAAGCACTATTCTGATGCATACATCCAAGACATGTGCATCTTTTGTCCAAAAATAGTATTTGAACCATTTTAAATACCCTCAAAGGGTAAATTGACTCTTATGTGAGATTTTTGACACCCGACTCCACATTTTTGGGGTCGACCTGGATAACATTAACAACGTTGATCGGTCAAACATTTTGCTCATACCCCTTGGAAAATAATGTATAGAAAATCTCACCATGTGTTACATTCTCCTAAATTGTGGCTACTTGCAAAGGAGTCTCACCTTGCTCCTAGATCTTGGTGGCCATTACCCGATCGGGACCCCTCGAACCCCTCCAAAATCTACTCATGGTACCTTATTGCTACACGTGACACCTTTTGGACCCTCTAACATCTCCAAAACCCTCTTATAAGGCCTCGAGTATGTGTGCACTTGTCAATGGTTCTCCTCATGGGTCTCCAATCTCCATGCAATGTTATGTTTGAGACCCTTAAACCTCGTGGGGCAACCCACAGACACACGCACTATTTGGATGCATACCTCCAAGACATGTGCACCTTGTACACGCCTCTTATATATAAGACGTTTTTTCCCACACACATGCTCATCGCATGTGCACCTCCAAGATGCACGCACCTACGCACACCCATTTAAAGACTTCTAAGACATGTGTGACCACTACCTCTATGGCCACACCTTTACTACTATAATTCAACCTTGAGACATTTGATCACCTGACTCCTCGAGTCGTCAACACGCTTGGGCCATTGAAACTTCTCTAGGAGAGACGCGCCCAATTAGTAACTTCATGGGCACATGAAGACATGGTACGCCTCAAGAGAACCTTCTAGACTTGGTCCAACGATGACCTCCAAGACCCTAGAACCTTAAAAACTCCAATATGATGATATCATCGATATCTATGGGTCTCGGTGTCACATCAAACTTGCAATCAATCATAACGCGACACATTGTCTCCCACATCATAACTTTGTTTGTTTAAAAAAAATCCTCTTTTAACTATCAAATAATCTCATTTTTATATGTATATATTTATTCTTTTTAACGTTTTTTTAGAGGGTCAAGCACTTCTCGGCTACTTTTTTTTTTTTTTTATAAAAAATGGAGACTATAGAAAATCTTTACATTTCAATATTATTGAGAATTGTAACAACAAAATGTGGATAAAGAAGGGACATGTAAACTTTTATGTGACTATGTGAAGAACATAGAATGATTCATTGCATGGCTTCGGTTGATTTGATTTGATTTAATTTGATTGATGGTGGGCTTTGTTGGGTTGCCAGCCAGAGACACAACTGTACTGTCTCTAATCACCTAATTGGAAAGAGAATTAATTTTGTTCAATTGTTTTTTTTTTAAAAAAAAAAAAAGAAAACAACACTTATTTTATTAATAATAGAAAGCATTACATAAGTGGGTAAAAAATGTTTCACTAGGGAACCAGATAATGACATAGAAACCTGGGCATACTCAAGTCCTACATGCGCTGATTCTATATTGTGAGGATAACCTTTCCTCAATAAAAACCTTGGCAATAGTTGTCGTTACATCCACCATAACCAAACCCCAATTATCCCCCTGAGTTTGCGTCCCCCATCTTGACATCTTGGGTCCTAAAACGAGACCTACCAAGGCAAACACAGTCCTACTAACTCCCGGCCACACATCGGGCCAC
>JAYMTH010001396.1:0-15196 GCA_036897465.1 Pelargonium australe | reverse complement strand
AACTAGTAATTAAAAAATATATTGGTTTTATTTGTTAAAAAAACATAATTATTTGATGTCTATTTATTAGTTATGATCAATTTACACATTGTTTAAGCACTGAGCTCTAGTATGTAATCTATGACAAACAGAAAGCTTTCAATCAAGGATTCACAACAGTGAGCGTTACTATTGGCCAATTAGAGGTATAGTTTCAATTTAGTTAATATAATTACTCTTTCTTTATTTAATATAATATTCCATTAGTCTCATTGTATCTACTTGGTATATTACATTTAGTTGATCCAACAAAACAACTTCCCGCCTGAAATGTCAATAATTTAATTATTTTGGATTTTGTTATAAGGCGCCATGAGGAAAGTTGATCAGCACTTAAGATTTTTTTATTTTGTAAAAAAAAAAAAAAAAAAAAAAAAAAAACTTACAGGGCATGTTTGTGAGATGGGCAATCAAATTCGGTATTTGCTGTCAAAGAGGAAGAAATTATGAGTTAAAGGTGTGTTACGTATTTGCACCTCTTGATCAATACACGATACGGACACAAGAGACTGTTGGACCTCTTGCTCAATACACATTAAGGAAATCTGATGTTTTTGAACCTCTTGATCAATACACGATATGGAAATAAGAGACCGGTGAACCTCTTGTTCTCGAATACTCGAACTATATGTGTATGAATAAAATGTTGTCAGTGTAAATTACTTTGTCAATTTTATCAAATGTTTAATTAAGCGATGTATGAATACATATGTAAATTACGTAAAGTAAATGTAATATATGTGCATTTTCTTTCAGCAAGTATTTATGTCTTATAGTATGGCTTGTGAATATATGGTGGATGAGCCTATATGACTTGAAGTTAGAAAATGTGATATATCAGTTGTTATATATGCTCTTGGTCATGTGTTGTAAAAAAAGAGGGAATGTCAACTAATTTATCAGTATTTGATCCCATTTTTGTTGCATTAACAACAAAGAAATGCATTTTATAGATATTTTTTGTCAAACACAAAATTTTATAGGTTGAAGTTATTAGTGAGATTAGCACAAGTGCCTAAATAAGTGATGAACATAACACATGCAATGTTAGGATTACAAGGTGACCCTAATTTTGTCACTTTCAATTTTGACTAAAATTTAGCAGATCATAAATATGTGCTTAGCACAAACTTATAGAAATTTTCAAACGCTTAGTGCATGATCGTGACTCTAACCAAAATGAGCGTCAACTCAAAAGTTCTTAAACTCAAAAATCTAAATGAATGCAGTTCTGACTAAAATGAGCGTCAACTTAAAATTTCTCAAACTATAAATGAATGTGAATATAATCAAAATGAGCATCACGTGAAATATTGAGAATATGAATAGAAAAAAGCTATATCTTATTGATGAAAATATATGACTTTGTATAGCCTTACATGAATAACAGAAAAATACTGCAGTCCACAAATAACGAAATATCTAATCCTAAACAATAAAGACTAATCAAATATACTAGCTAACAAACTGAACTGCACCTAAACACTAACAAACTTCAACACAAAAGCTCTTAAACATATTGTAGTATCATATACAATTAAACTTTTAAGGTTTGTAAAAATCTTACCATTTGAATGTTTAAATTGAGTGCGATTTGAGTACAAAGTGTCATTACAAGAGTACACTACAAAATAAATTTGATTTGTGACGGAAATTTCTGTCACAAATCTGTGGATTTCAGTCACAAAATGTAGTTTGTGACGGAACTGTGACAGAATAATTCTGTCATTGTTTGGGTTGTCACAAATGGTTGTGACAGAAATTTGTCACAAATGTGTGTATGTGATGAAAAATTTCTGTCACAAACGTGTATCTGTGACGAAAAATATAAATTATGTCACAATTTGTGATGGATCTGTGACAAAAAACTCTCACTGATTTCTGTCACAGTTCGCAACTTTTTTTTGGTAGTGATAGCACGTATTGATTAGAAATTTATTTTTAGAATATATATAGAGTATGGATATGAAATTTGTGAAAATTGAACATTAATATGCATATATGTTGTATGTGATTATTATAGATTAGAGTTTGGTTTGTTGAGTTCCCCTGAATTTTGGTTAATGGTGTGTTGTCTTTTGGTGTACATTTGCGAATGTCTCCATATTTTTTTATAGGCGATACCAACAACATATGAAGATAGGCTTAAACATGATACTTTTATATGATCAAGTGTTTTACACCGCTTACGTTGTTGGTGCAGGCCCTCTTTTGCGAGCACAATATCAAAAGTTCTATCATCAAGACCATCTAACATATTTATGTGTGAAAGTCCAAACTATAAAGTACGAGAACATGTGGATGAATTTTACTTGTGATAACGATATTGCTTTTGTTTTACCTAATCCTAAGTGAATTAATTTTCACTAAATGAAAAATTAAACTCAAATTAGACCAATGACATGACCCTAACAAACCAACTGATTGGTCTAAACTCTAAACCAATGACATGGGATTTGCCGGTTTAGGCTCAAGGCTATATATGATCGGTGGTTACGCCAACGATGATGATGAGAATGACCTTCACTCTCATAATGTCTACATTCTTGATGTAGCCCAATTCCCATCTTTTATTATTGGTCGGGACCCCAAGACTTTAACTGTCATGGGTCCTATATTGAACGGGCGAAAGATAAATCCAATCCTCTTTGTTACTAGAGGGAGTATCTACACCTTGTCTCGCTTGTTTCTTCACGACGATGATCCAAGTCCGAATTTTGAGGTGTTATATCCATCCCAAGGTAGTTGTTGCCTGAGCCCCCCATCATTCGAACAGGTCTGGATGTTTATGATGTAGTATCTTATGCATTCAACAAAGATAAGGACTAGAGAGGGTGGGCTGCGCACGAGGATGACTGAACTGCTGAGAGAAAATGTATGATGCTTTACAAACTAAACTGGGTATGCAACTCCTCATTCAAAATTCTTGTTTATGTACGCACGGCTACATTACAATCAATTGTATATATATAAAAAAAATAAATAAAAAAAAGCCACCAACCCATCAAAGCAAGGAGGTGTCTTCATCAACATACAAGGGAACGGAAGGAAGGGCTCAAACAGGGCGTAGTATCCACAATAAACACAACTTTACATCGATAGCTCTCTCCCCTACCCCACCCATGTTAGACAAAGATCCTACAAAACCAATAATCAAATCCTATATAAATCACCTACATATGACCATCATTTTCGTTACAACGGATGTGCCTCTCAGTCCCCAAGTCTTTATGAAGGAAGATTGATTCAGTTGATATGCATGCTACTGGCGGGGGATCATCAGCTGTCTCCTAGATCTAGTTGTATATTTTGACAGGCTTCTCAAACGCATGGCGATTCTGCAATTTTTTTTAAGGCAATTTCATTGTGAGAATTGGAAATTCCTACAGTAATGCATCAAAGTGCAAGACCTTTATGCAGGACGGGCAGAAAAGAAAACATTAAAGTGTGGTTAAAAAGCAGAGAAATGAGTATGGATGTGCATCTACTTACCTGATTTACTGCATAAGCTCTCTTAGGAGCATTATCAGAGTGCTCCAACCCAAGGTACTGCTCCCAAGCACCGTAGACGTCTCTTCTCTGAAATTTTTAATCAAACCACTCATTTTCCAAATATAGAAAATAACAGTAACAAAAGTTAAATAGTTAAACTGACATTCAGCCCAAAAATACGAGAGAAGTGACAGTACAACCACTAACCTGAAATCGGTTGGACACAACATCAGAATCCTGCAGGTATTCTGGGCGACCAAGTGACAAAAATGCGAAGTTCCACTGTGGTACAAAACAATGACTTGTAAGAAAAACGGACAATCTCTCTCACTGTGTTCTTTTCTTATTTTAATTATTTATTATTTGTGTGCGTGTGTCGCAGCAGGTAGAATACCTTGGAGAACTCCTCCTCTGGAACCTGCAATTTCTTCTGTATGCGAGATTTAATTTCAGCTAAAGTTTCACCTTCATGGATGACCAAGAAAAAAGGATCGCCAAAATTCTGCACTTGCTGTTGAGAGGAAAACAAAAACAAGCATGCAAGAAATAAAATAAGTATCTCGGAAGTATACCTTTCACATAATAATTTTTTTTTTTTTTTTTTTTTTTAAGTAACAAACAATTTGCTCAAAGCAATGTCAAAAAGCATATAAGATGTATTTTCACGCTTAATACCATTTGATTTTGTGCAGTTTCTTTAGTGAAGTGATAAACATGGATCAAGCGATCTTGAGGACCGAGGTTCTTTTCTTCTTCAGGGATCTGAAGACTCAACACAAACAAGGATTAGCATCTTATCCAATTCATATAATCCAAAACTGCAATTCTTGCATTTAACTTTAAATACACCCATCTTCCACAAGGGAGCCAAATAAATTGAAAGTCACAAGTTATGTAAATCTATTTGAAGCATTCACAACCAAAACAAACCAAATACAATAACAAATAAAATTTATTCATATTCCTTGTTATCGTTTGGGGTTTACATGACAAGACAGATGTAAGATAATTACAGAACATCAATTTGACTCATCAAACGTGTGGATATGTTCGACAATTACACTGGAAATAAAAAGAGATACAAACATGCTCAATTTAAAACTTCAAAAGTTGACAGAAATTTAACATAAAAAGTAATGTTCTGATAAAAGAACTATTCCTAAATCCAAATATTGCATGAGGTACCTTATACAAAGTGAAAGTTTGTATAATCTTTTGTAATTCAGCATGCTTAGTCTGTATAATCTTTTGTAATTCAGCATGCTTTAGAATAGCAATCATTTAGAAAGTTATAAAGACACAACATACATTTCCAAAACTTACTGATTAAGAGCAAATAATGAAATTGTTAGAATATTCAAAATTACATCATATATGAAATTTGTTTATGTATGCCACATTTTGAATAGTTCAATTCGCTCCATAGATTTAGCATTAACCTTGACCCTTCCCTATTTAATTTCGAGCCAGCTCTAGCAATTTCCTGTATAACACGCTTCTATTCTACATCAAGATTAACAACAGCATTTCATAATCCCTAAGAGGTACAAGTGTCGTCTTGTTTTTTTTAAGGGATCTCACAAGTCTTCGTCAATGTTCGTGTTCTACACATTTGGTTTGGGTCTGTTTAATCAGACCAGACCATCTGTTTTTTGGAGTTATTTTCATAATCCAACCACGCCTTGGTGGTTACCAGGGCCACCAATCAACAAACTTCAATAAACATGAGTCACTGTGTTTTTCATCAGATTTGGCACGAGGCATTGACTACTTCGATTTTTTATATTTTATTGGTCAATTTTCAAATCACATTTTCTAGTTGTTTTTCACAGATTAATTGTCGATTCACTAACACCTTGAGGTTGAGAGGGGTGTTGAATTATTAAAATCCCACAATCCATAGATTTAGTATTAACCTAGGTCATTTCCTATATAATTTTGAATCAACTCTGGTAATGCCTTATATAAAGGGCTTCTATTATACATCAACATTAACAATAACATTTCATATTTTCTACATGGTATTAGAGCCTTCATGTTCTTGAAGGTCTCTCACTCATCTTTCGTTGTGACACACCATTGCCTTAGGGCAGCGGTGTTAGGATCTCTTTCAATGTTTTTTTAATAAAATTTCTCTATTAGACATAAAAATGTGAGCACTCGTTCACACTGAAAGGGAAAACCACTAGACCCATCGTGTCTATTGGTAGTATCGCCATTGGCATTTGGTTTGGGATAAGTTCAATCAAGAACATCTATGTTTAAAGTTATTTTCATATATCAACCATACTTTGGTGATTACAAGGGTTCCAATCGACATATTAGAATCCCATAATATATGGGATTTGTTTATTTATGCCTTATTTTGAATAGTTCAACTAGTTCCATTGATTTAGCCTTAACCTTAACCTACGCTATTTCATATTTAATTAATTAATTTTGAGTCAACCCTTGCAATGCCCTACATAAAGGACTTGTATTCCACATCAACATTAACAATAGAATTTCATATTCTTTACATAAATAAATATTTAATAAATGAAAAACTAAGTAGAGGAAATGGATTATGATTTTGACCACTTGCAGAGCTACAGAAGTTAGAACTTGTACTCTCTCATGTAACTAAGAATATGCATCTTTAATTGCTTAATATTTCGCCTCGATCCGAGCATACATGAATACCATCATGTTCTCATGTCAAGGTTTTGGCTCATCGCCCTATTTACATTTGAAAGTACCCAGTGATGATAGATAATGCAGGAGCAACAACAACAATTAAGCTAATATGCCAATCCAACAACCATTTATGCTCCAAAAACTATACAGCAAAAATAAACAGGGGAGGGGGTTACCTCCTCAGCACGCAGTGTCCAATATTGATCATTTATATTCTCAATTTTCTCACTGGGTGGAAATATCTGCAAGGTCAAAATAGAACAATTGTGAGCTCCATAAACACTGTAATGATATATTTTTACTCATGTAGAATCTTATAAAAATAATATTGCACTTAAGAAACAAAGTAATTATAAATACAAACACCATGCCAAAATATGACGAGAGGTGATAGAAACAGATAATTGTTAGAAATCAATTTTTTTAAATAAGCAACTACCTTGTAGATCTTGTGATAGAAGACTTCTAGTAATCTAAGTTCTGCATCTGGACGAGACAGCTCTACCTGTTTTAAGGGTAACATACACAAGTAAATTTATCATAAGCAACCACACATGATATGCTTCTAATCTTGAAAACAAGCATGAAGGCTCGTTCTACAAATAAATAATACCCATTCCATCCCCAAAATGAGTGTCCACTTTATTATTTTTGTAACGATTAAAGTTGAGTTAGTTAGAGTTAGCTTTCCCCCCTTGTAACCTCATGTGTTCTTGTTGCAACAAACTCGAGGGATTCTACCTGACTTAACTTAGGGATATAGATGGTAATTAAATCATAACTAACTATCCGAAATAGAAAGTGGACACTCATTTTGAACGGAGAGAGTAGTTATTAGAAATTTATCAACGTTATAAGTCAAATATAAAACAATTTCCTTTGAAGAGATCATTGATAGAAAGCGCATGACACACACAATGACTTCTCAATGGTGAAAAGATTAGTTGATAGTTACTTATTAAGAAACAATTGTAATGATAATTCTCATAATAACAATATAGGAATAAAGAAAAATTACCTTTGACTTCAGTTCATTTATCACATCTCCTACAGTACTCTGTTTAGGCAATCTAATATTGTGAATCACCACCTGAGAACAGTTCCAAGCTTGATTAAAAAAAAATAGTCTTCAAATCACATACATAACCCCATAAGGAAAAGATCTGGAAACAATGAAACCAAGTGTTTCTTACGTACTTCATCTTTTGTAGCATGATGAAAAGCAACTTTAAGGTTTTTTAGACCTTGTAATTCTGGCAGAGGTATGTCCAAGACTTCATAATAGAGTATATCAGATGTCTGTCCAGGAGAGACAAAGAATAAGGAAACAATCATATTTGCTGCGTCAATGTAAAAGGAAGTTGCAACACAAGAGCTTTAGTCCAAACACCACCTGGTTGTAATGGACCAACATGTCTGACAAATGCTCAACTCCTCGATATTTAATGGGCTGTGGCTTGGGTTGCTGAGAATAGCAATTGTGAGATGTGAGCCTGATTTTGGATGGGCCCTCCACTCCATTGGGGGGAGCCACTCCATCCACAACATCATCATAGCTGTGTTGCTTTGACCTGGACAAATTGTGAGTGAACTGAATATGAATATCTAACAAAAAAAAAAATAATAATAAATAAAAACTTATCGACAGTGAGAAGATTTTGCAAGAAATACTTACAACTCTAAACAGAAATCGTCCTCCTTTGGTTTCTCCAGAGATCGGAAATGAACCACCTAAAAGCATAAGATGTTTATCTAAGTTTTGCTCGAGGTTAAACAAAACGAGAACAGTGTTATTTGAAATTAAATGAAAGGGCAGAACCAGACTCTAATTCATGATACAAAATCATGAAAACAACAGATATATGTTGATTATTATACGTGAAATTTACAAAATAAGCAAAAAAAACTTTTATTTACACAAGAAACAATAATAAAGAAACTGTAAACATATTGTACTTTGTTCTAAAAATTTCTAAAGGCAAAATGTTATAAAAAACCAAGTTACATCAGAATAAAAATATAAAAAATATTAAGAGAACAAAAAATCTTACACATCTTCCCAAAATCCAAGGGTATACTGTATACATATATACCAATATAAAAACTTCAGTTGTTTTCAAAACATCAGTTCAAAATTGAAACAAATATATATTCCCAAATATTCAAACATATATATCTCCTCTCTATAATTTATAGTTCTCCAAGATTTTGGGCCAACGCTTCCAGGCTAAAAGGAGTATATTTTGTACGAGGAAATCTATAGCGAAATTTGAAACACCTAAAAATGAGTACAAATAGCATAAATAACCAATGTTTTAAAAACCGGACCGGTTGACCCGGGACCCGGGAGGGTTACCGGTCCGGTCATGTATAAAGTCGGCAAATGAGTAAAAACCGGTCAGCCCGGTGTGAACCGGTAAAAACCGGTGCTGGGTTGAACTGTTGTGCCCGGTTTTATGTTTCATTTGGATTATTTTATATCAGAACTGGGCTTTGATTGTCAGCCCAAGTAGAATAGAATACAACAGCCCATAAAATAAAAGAGACTTCAATTGGTGGCCCATTGAAAAAAATTAATAAAATAACAAAATAAAAGTTAACCTAATTTGAATAACCTATTCTTCTTCACTTCTTTCATTCTCACCTCTGAAACTCAATGCCGACCATCAGTTTGTCTCCAAGTTTTTGTGTTTTTATTTTGTTTTTCTCTTCTTTTGTTGGCTGGTAACAAGATGAAGAGGATCATGATGAGGATGAGTGAGATTACAGGTTTGATTATTCGAATTTGTTTAATAAGATGAAGAAGATCATGATGAGGATGAGTTAGATTACATAAGATTGGTTCGCCGGAAGCGGTGCACCATTGCTGGTGAAGGGAATCGAAATTTGAAACCACACAAACTCTAAAGTTGAATGTCTATTCATATAGACAAATGAAGCCAACGGTGATAACTGATAAGGGTTAAGAGTTTTTTTTTTTAGGGTACATGGGTTTTATAAATAAATAATATATCAGAATACTGACCCGGCCAGTTGACCCGGTCAGACCGGTCGACCCGGTGACTTGACCGGGTTGACCTCCGGGTCGGTTTTTAAAACATTGTAAATAACAACATTATTTGACCATTAATCACACAAAGGACCAACTGACCAAAAAACACGTGAATCTTTAACTTGATATTTTGTAAGAACATTGTACCTGGCGATTATGCACATATTCCAAAAATGAAGGAACGTCTGAATATCGGCATTCTTCATCAGTTTCAGGTGGAGAAGACTTCTGAAAGCATATGATATCCCCATCTTCGATCTGAAATGAAAAGATTAATTTATTCATTTTATCAAGATGTAGTTTACAACACTTACAGTTTTCGACAAACCAATGTATACCTGACTTAACCGGAAAGATGTTCTCTTATCAAGGTGTTCACACATGACAGTAGGTTCAAACTTTATTTCCTGGTATTTTGCATACGAACATAAAGAGATACTTTTAAGATGCAGTAAAAGGTGAATTAACACAAAAGTTGCGAGACACAGTAAACTAGTAAAAATTTAACTTTATAACAACAAACCTCGTAAAGTTCTATTTCTTCATCAGGGTCAAAGCCAGCCAGTTTATTTAATTTTGTTAAAATTTCGATTGGCTTCGTAGAGCTCTTCACGAAAAGTCTACCAACAAACCTGGACCCGAGAAAAAAATCAAAGCGTCAGAAAACATAAATCAAAACAATAGTACGAACGATAAAAAGGACATACCGTAGTTCTCCTTTCACAGGGTCATAAAGCTTGAAGAAGAGCAAAATATCTTCTTTTGTTTTTTCAGGTGGAGGAATAGGCCGTAGATCCTGGTGTTTGTGAATACAGAATTATTGAAGTTAAGGGGAAAATGTCTTCACCCTCAAAGAAACAATTTATAACGTAATCAATAATAGTAAAAACTGATTGTGAACATCAATAACCTAAAATTACCAGGCCAAGCTCTATTTCCAGAAACAACTTCAATTCAGCATTGTGACTCTTATTTGAGACCTCCCTTAACTGTCCAACCTACAACAAACAAACAACCAACTTTCAATAACTAACATGATCACGCTACAAAATTCTGTAGGTAGTGTGTGTTAAATCCTACAGTTCATCGTATCTTTCTTACAACCCATCTACACAGTTATCAGCTCAAAGATACAATGAAAGAGCGGATGCACGATTAGTTGATATTTACAGATTGTGCTTCCTCCAGTGGAGTCAGTGGTCGGTTGGGACGATATGTGTGGTTCTGCCGCTTTGCCCAAATCCAGAACCGCTGAAATTGGACTGGTATGCCTAACTCTTTGGCAACTTCCTCCTACAGATCACATCAAGATTACAACAACAACAACAACAACAACAACAACAACAACAACAAAAACAACAACAACAACAACAAAAAGGAAAAGGAAAAGTGGCCACTGTACCTTGAAAAGAGTAAATGGCGTCTGCTTCTGAATACGAAAGCTACGCACTTTGTCATGATCCACAAGATCAAAATATATATCCTTTCCAATCTGCTCTACAAGATCTTCATCTCGAGCAACCTGGATGCAAGAAACAATTGGACTCAGAAAGGAGTTTACAGAAGACACTAATATTAGCTTGAAGAAAGACAGAAGCTATAACCTTTATAATTGTATAAAGGTGGGCTTGTGCTTTATATCTTCTTTTGTCTTCCTTCTCTTCTTGTTCTTTCTTCAACCTAATCTGAAACAGGATAATTAACACATCAGCCTGGATGCAACTGTACAAGATTAGATGTGAACAGACTGCATTTCGCTGATTTTATATCAACTGCACATGAAGGAAAGACTTTACCCTCAGGTGTTCGGCAATATCCTTCTCATCGACATTACATATTATTTTGTCCTTGTCACTTTCACGTATATACACAAGCATGTATGCATTTGAATATTTTGTAAATTTGAAGGGAGTGTTATTGAAACCAGGATTGGTCTGAGGCAACTGTTAAACATAAGAAAAATTACAAAATCAGTTAATAATCATTTGGAGCGTAAAATAAGACAGCATATGCAAATAGGTGTGAGATATTACCTCCTCCTCGCCACCATACTGTTCTTCTAGTGCTCTCTTAATGTCTTCTTTTGTCACCCGTTCATCATCAAATTTGTACCTAATTAAGAGTGAATGGAATGATCTCAAAGTGGGGAAGCTGTCATATCTATTAAAAATAAACATGGACCAACATATCCATAACGTAAAAGCGCATAATGGTGTTAGGGCTGTGGAATCTAATTAATACACAGCTCATCATATGCTTAACCCATTTTCTACTACAATTAACTCTAATTGTAATTGTAAATCTCTATTCTAAAATCAACAAGAAACTGTGCCATGGACATAGGCAATTTCCAAACTATGTAAATCCTAGTGTGTTGATATTTTCTCTTCAGTTTTGCTTAATTTGTTCTCAACAAATTATCCATCAGAAAAATGTTTATGACAACACTTTAAAGACAATAAGCAACATGAAAAATGATACTGCAACAGAATTGGTGAATTGCAATTCATCGAGTTTCCATTTATTTTCTTCAATATAAATCTTTACTTGAATGCAGAATGTGAATCTTAAGTTTAAACATTTGGGTTATTTCTTATAGCATATTTGAGTTGAGCCTCTTTTTAAAACTACCCAAATAGCTGGATATGGAAGCATATATGTCTATTACAAGTATTTCAACCAATGATTCACAATAAGTTTAGTTAGCATTTATAGTTACAATGAAAACCCCAGGTATAACTATGTGGATAATAACTACTCCAGGTCATGTTCAGAATCAATAAACTATTCTACAAAATCAGCAAATAATAAGCAATGAAGTCTAATGCGGTAAACTTGCAATATAAGTGCCCAATAATGACATGTACATATCCCCAGTAAAAGAGCAGAATGGCACATACCACTGATCAGAGAGGGTTGGCCTGATAAAAGCGTAGTAATGTCCACCATGCACCCCACCACTATGCACTAGGACACTGGTAAAGGAGAGAATTTACACATAAATGCATGTTTCAACAGTAAATAAAATTGAAGCGTTGCACAAAAAATACCATAGGAACACGTTATATGAGTTAATCTAAAAGATATTGGAGATAAATTGATATTGTTAATTTTCTTTCACAAATATTAGCAATATTTCTGCTAAGGTGAACAAACAATTTGATACAGCCTAGTCAATAGAACTGGTACAGCATACCCTTCCTTTATAACTGTCAAATTTCTTCCAACCCAAAAGCCTAAGTTGATAGGTGATGGTTCAAGTTCAACAAATAGTTACTTCTACAAGTGGGCTGCAGTCTGCAGATCACAAGTATCTACTTTTGCATGTGGACCATAGGCATCTACTTATGCATGTGAGCCCACTACAGGTATTTACTTCAACATACGGAACGAAGAACATATGAGAAGATTATACAATCGGGCTACATGCCCGAACCAAATCTGCTTCAATACCATGTCAAATTACCTCCAACCCAAAACCCTAAGCTAATATGTAGAGAATTCAGCTAGTATTTAAAGAGACTATGATCTCCATGTTTAATTGATGTGAGACACATTGGCAATGAAAAATCCTAACTATAAATGCATATAAGAACCCTGACGAATCAAAGTGGAACTATGAGAATAAATAGAACAGCAAGAACTCACATGGCAAGATGGTAATAAAGTGTACATGGAATTATGTACCAAAACAAGTTATTACATAGTACACGTACTCTATCAGAAGGTATGGTCAAGGAAAGTATTGCAACAAACCAAACAAGCTTTAATGTGATCCAATCCATACAATAATAGTACTTGAATAACTGATACCTATGAAGTGTGTACAAATTGCGAACTCTTCTGTCTGCATCAGGTGATAGATATTTGCCGTTCTCTCTATCAAGGTCAAGTTGAAGGGGAAATTCATAACGATCATTTATCTGCAAAATGAAAAGCTCTTTTCAGGCTAACAAACTAAACAACCAAAATGAGTTGATCAATGAAAAAAAATGTCATTACATTTTCTTAACTAGAGATATCTGCAAGCTGCTGTCAAGAGCAACATAACATTATAAAAATGCATCATTCCACTCAAAATGACTTAAAAATTGGCACGACCTATAAAATCACTCTAGTGAAATAGGACCCATAGTCCAACGAGAAAACAACACTCCAACTCCATATCCACAAACACTAAAAGAAAATCATGTCCTAAGTGTTTCACTCTAGTCATGTTATTGAATCAACTAAGTTATTCACTGTATTTATAGATATCCCAACATGGAAATATATAGTCAGCACCACAAATATAATCACATTTATGTGAAAAATTGTGCCACATCTGCATAAAATATGCAAAAGGAGAGAACAATATCAGTCATGTTATTGAATCAACTAAGTTATTCACTGTATTTAAAGATATCCCAACATGTAAAAATATAGTCAGCACCACAAATAAAATCACATTTATGTGAAAAAATTGTGCCACATTCGCATAAAATAGCAAAAGGAGATAACAATATCATCTCTAAGTGTAAGCTAACAGGAAGGACCAGTTTTCACATAAACTGTAGCTATTGATAGTACAGTAATACTACATTCTTGCAAGAGTTGATTACAAGTTGGGCACAGAAAAACATCAAAATTAAAAAATTAATACCAAAGAAAGAAAAATTGGATAAGTTAGTCAACTCTGAATACTGACCTTTACCATAGTGTCTCGCATGAAGTCATATTCAAAGCGCTTCAGCTGAAGTTGAAGGACAGGAGGAAAGTCAATAAACAACACACCCTTCTTAGCATCCTGAAGTACACAAAAATCACAGTATATTTGGTTAGAGCCATCATCCAAATGCCACAAATTACCAAAAACAACAATCTAAAGAGCAGCTTCAGCAACTACCTTGAAGCAAGAATGCAGACCCAGCCACTCAAGACACAACGTTTAAACAATGACAGAAAGATTTGATTGTTTTCATCACAATTCACAACATAATTATATTTCCATCATTCTCAATAGGGAATCGTAATATGAATAAATAACAATCAAACAGGTAATAATCTATGTTCGCAATGCTTATTTTTATCATGAAGATCATATGTTCTTCCATCCAATACAAGTATTCTAACCTGCAAACCATGTTCTTCAGCATGGTATTTGTTGTCGCCCTCAAGGCGTTCAACCTCAACATACTTGTCAAAAGAAGCATAAACATCCCGACAGCCTTTCACATCAAGCTGGAGGTCTGCAGGAATAAACACATTTCACAATCATGCACTGTTATTTGCAAGTGCACAAACTGTCAAACACAGAAGAAAAAAAATTCAAAGTGAAAGAAAATAATACCATAAAAAGACTCCTTTCTTGTAGACTTGTAGTCCACATTGATGCATTCAATGTAGTTCATGTGGTGGCCTTCAAAAAGCTGTTGTATTGTACCTTCCACAACAGTCCCCTGCACAAAAACAAAAATTAATATCTAAAATAATAAAAGAAGTACAAATATCATTGGCACAACCTGTTGACCTCATATACCTTCATTTTATCTTCAAGCTTTTCACATAGAACTCTGTTCAGTTCTTGCACATCATGTTGCATGAAAGAATCATATGTATCCCATCCAAAAGACTTGGTCAATTCTTTTGTTGCAACACTGGTGTCATTGTATTGAAGTTTATAGAATAAACTCTGCAGAGCCAAAGGAATACTTCCAGTAGGTATATCATTTTCAGTCGTTGGCATATGGTACACAGCCTGAAATATAGAGTCAAAAATCAGGAGAATCCTTTGTAAACATCAATGAGCCAACACATTTGTAAGAGGTCAAAGAAGAAGACATAATACCAGACCTTCCGAAAATAGGGAATATGATACAGTGTTTGTAAGAGAGAGTTCATGTAACAAGTTGCTCCTTGGTTTTTCAGTCCAACATAGCCAGCTTCATTTTTTGAGTC
>JAYMTH010001395.1:0-15201 GCA_036897465.1 Pelargonium australe | reverse complement strand
TTTTAGGCTTTGAACTCATGCAATTTTCCCTTTTTATAAAAATAGCAAACGCTTGTCGTTTCTTATAAAAGGAGGTAAAATAACGTCAGACATATCCACTGACTCTCACCCCAACTCCAACTGTATCGTCTCTTTCCTCTGAATATCTTCTCCGATCCTTTCTTTGATCCGTTTTCGTCTTGGTGATCCCTCAGTTTTTTATTTTTATTTTATTTTTATTTTTATTTATTTATTTGAATTCTTTGAAAACCCTAATATTTTGATATCTTCTGTCTGATTTTTTTATTTTTCTTGAAATTCTGCAGTATTCTCTCAACAGGAAGAGAAACTTCAAGCCATGGCCAAGAGCTCCTTCAAGTTGGAACACCCCCTAGGTTCCATCGCTCTCTTTTTTATTTGATTATATACATCGTATCGTAGTGATCTTTTGTGTGTTGGTCGCAAAATTGTGCTTGATTTGAGATATTTTGATGTATTGGATGCTGATTGTAGTGTTTGTCAAGATTTCTTTTAAAGTTTTGTGATTTTTGAATCTGCTGGAATTTATTTACTTATTTATGTGTTAAATATGATGTGGGATTTTGGTGGTTTTGGGGTTTGATTGTGAAAGATGGTGACCACTTTTGTAAGAGTCTTGATCTTTGGAAATTGTGAATACTTGATTTATATGGAATGCAACTCTACTTGCATGTTTGTTGTTCTTACATCTGGACTGCAAATTCAGTCATCTTTATCTGCCTAATGTTTTGGTTCTATTTGGGTTTTTTTAATTTTTCTGATAGTAAAACACTTTTGGCATCGTCTGAAATTTAATCTGGAGTGATATACCATATATATACTCTGTATATGGATGAAATTCTATAGAGAGAGTTAAAGTTGTCTCATCCATTTTTGAAACTCCATGGATACGGCTGGGTGCCCAGTGCCCATAAATTCATTGTGGCGGTATGGGTCATAAGTAGTGGGGTGTCACCGTGTCAGTTTCTTATTGGTTTGACTCACTCTCAGCCTCATAATAAGATGGCTGAGATTCTTTTCTCTTAGTGTGGGTGAGTATTAAAAATTATCTTCTTGTATCTTTTTGTCTTGATGCATGGATTATGTTTGTTGAGAGGCATGTGATTAATTTGTATTGCTTGTTTCCTATCTATGAAAGGGAAAACAAGGCATGCTTCTTCAGTGTGACCCATTCGTAAACTATCAAGGGGATTGTGTTTGAAATACGTTCTTGTGTGGTAAGAAAAAGAAAAAGTTCATACCTTTCTCATGTTATGAGTATTTCTTTCCATGCAGAAAGGAGGCAGGCTGAAGCTGCTCGTATCAGGGAGAAGTATCCTGACAGAATACCTGTATGAAAATCCATTCCCATACTATCATCAATAGTATTTTCCAAGTTTTAGATGTCAGTTTTGTTCATTTACAACATTTCCTTGTGCTATATAGGTTATTGTGGAAAAGGCTGAAAGAAGTGACATTCCTGACATTGATAAGAAGAAGTTAGTCTCGTCTTTATATCTCTAACATGTCATTTCCATTTTTTGGTTCTACCTTTATGTCTTCATAAGATGGCAGTTTTCTTTTCCCCCTTCCCTCTTTCATGAGTTATGTGTTGAGGGTTGATTGTAGATAGAACTAAGCGTTGTCCTACTGAGTTTTGTGTCATGCTATTATTATCCATGGTTGTGCGATATGATTATAGGTGACTGTAGGCTATCCATTGTCAATCAGTTGACTGTGGCATTCATCGTCGGTCTAGGTTGTCTAGTATTTTTTGGTCTGCTTAAATTTACAATGCTTCCATTGGCAAATCATTTATATTGGCAGGAAATTTAATTTTACTACTTTAATTGCAAAATCTTGATTTTGTTTGTGTTTATATATGTGAAGCATAGAAGGATTGAATTTTTCTTGCATGGACATGATTTCATCTTTCTGTTTTGATTTAAGTTGAAATTCATTTGTGTAAGACCTATTTGTTCTATGGATTTTGTTCTTGTACATTTTACTTCCTTAGAAAACCCTATCCACTTGCTCTATGAATTCAAACACCTGCCCCACACACACACACACAAATTTTGAATCTATATTCTGGAGACTTGAGTGTAGGTGATGATGATGCATGCTGTAGTTGGTATATGATCAACTCTATTGTTTTGCCATTCTTTTAGGACATGTATCTCAAAGTATTATTATATAACCATGTGTGTATCTTTTTTCAACTTTGTGGGTGAACATGAGTACTTTTCTCGTCTTTAACAACCTTCGTTAAGGAAATGCTTCAGCTTTCAACCAGTTAATCATTGTTATCTCGTATTCTCTCCTCACTTGATAACATGTTGTAGCATTTTATTATTTCCCTTCTGCAAAGCAATTCCAGGTACAAAGCAAAATGATATTTTTTTCATATTCTTTCATTTTCATGAACTCAGATACTTGGTTCGTGCTGATTTGACTGTCGGGCAGTTTGTTTATGTGGTCCGGAAGAGGATTAAACTCAGTGCCGAGAAGGCCATATTTATCTTTGTCAAAAACATCCTACCACCCACTGGTATGTAAAACACATTTCTAATGTTCGTAATGGTTACATTTCATTATTTCAATATTTGTTCAGTCTAAATTTTGTGTCGTTGCCTTTGCAGCTGCCATGATGTCTGCAATCTACGAAGAAAACAAAGATGAGGATGGTTTCCTCTATATGACTTACAGTGGAGAAAACACATTTGGATTGTTCTAGCGCTATCTATGCTGAATCTATGCCGAATCACGTAAATGGTCTTATAGTAAACAGGAAAACAAATGTAAATTCTTATCTAACAAATCTTGCGGCCTGCCCGTCTAGGCTGAGGCTAGTTCTCTTTAGTTGCCTTCTTTTCTTTGTATCTATGACTTGCTACTATAAATTTGATGCAGTAAATATCTTTATGCTTGAATAGCCCATGAAATGCTCTGTCTATTGATTTCTGTAGTGATAGCTTTCAAGATCTGTGTCTGAGGACAGGGAATTTGTGTACTAATTAAAAGTTGGTGTGCTAATTAGGGCAACAGTGTAATATATTAATGTATTTAAGGAAAAGGTCACACATAATTCCCAAGTAAGGGTCAAAGCAAAATCTTATTTTCATTTCTTATAGTCAAATAAATCAAGTGCAAATATGTTTCTGATATCTTTAATGAACATAAATTGAAAAGTCACATTTAGTTACATCCAATTGCAAATTATTGTTGGTTAGAAAAATAAAACATAAATTAGAATGAAAATTGTTTAAAGCTTTAAAATTCTAGAATATTTGAGTAATGGAGCTAAATGTCCAAGGAGATCCATACCCGCTTCTAACACTCGATCTGTTAGGACATCATATGCTAAGAAGGTAGACGTTGCTAGAAGCTTAAAACACTTTCTAATGCATTCATGAAGGAATTTGAGAGTCGGAATCTTATAGTGTTCGAAAAATGTATCTCTAGAATGTAACTTATGAGCTAACCACAGGGTTATATCATTGTCATCAACCGTCAATCTTAATTTCTAAGTATTAGTATCAATTTCTTAGAAGAGAAAATGAGTCATTCTACACATTCTTTCTATCAAATTATCTTTATTTTGTAATGCTTTTGGATTCTTCATAGCAGATATCTCATTCTCACGTTTAATTAATGTGATTTCTCACGAGGAACATGCTCAAAATTCTACTTTATAACATGTTCTTATCTGCAGGATCCAAGATTGGAGTTCCAATAACTCAAATCGGACTATAAGTTGTGCAAGTTGGATCCTGGATAAAAAAAGCACATTAATATATAATTCCAAGTTTAAGTTATTCCAATCCAAATTATCAAGCTCTACTAATTATAAATCAACTTTTGAGTTTTGACGGGGAAGAAATAGACCAAATTGAAAGAACGTAACTTAAATTTTATTGGTTGACATCTTCTCTTCATAGATCAATTATTTGGGAAAAAGCGTGATTATTTAAGTTCAAATAACGATCCATTTAGATTTTTAAATTTGATTTAAAATTATAGGTTTAAATCATATTTGAAGATCGGATACACAAAACTAGAACATGTATCAAATCCAATATGATTTCAAATTCTACAATTTCTTGAATATTATATTGTTTTCCAAATGTTTAGTTGAATTTCAAATTAAATTCGAAAGTAGAAAAGAAGGTTAATATTAACTTTAAGACTAACCGTTTCTCATTTAAGTGTTCGGGAGATTGAAAATCTCTCGTGTAAGTATTGAGATGTTATAATGTAATTACAACTGAACGTATTTGTTACCGACGTACACCGAGACACTATTAAATGCACTGACGAGAATGTATATATTGAGAGGTAATAATAGAATATTTTAATATGCATTTTTTTTTAAATTGAGTCACACAACAGAAGATAGCTCTCCTCTTTTAACCCAAAATCCCACCCCACCCCACCCGATCGACGCAATGAGATAGATTTGAACTCACGATCCCCACATGAAGGTTTCAATTTAGAAACCATGAAAACCATATTAAATACTAATTAAGGTTTAAACTATTTTAGTGCCCTAAAACTACACCAGATGTCCATTTCTTCTAGACTATAATACAGGGAGCATATCCCTAAAAGCACTGCTAAAAGACATGAAAAATATACCATATAAGATTAAACAAAAGACACAATAATTGATATACACACACATTTTGGCCTATAGTCGGCATGAAACCACATCTTTTAATATTTTTAAAATGGTAATGTGTGTGGCCAGCAACTAGTTTTAATCAAAAACCTACAGCCCAACACGTATTTTGGCTGTTGCTAGCTCTAACAATTAATGTACACACAAGTTTTATCATAACATGTTGAAAATATATGTATGTTGTTTTCAATATGAAACCAATCATCATGCAGCCTACTAAATTGACCATATTCTCTTCATGTTTCAAGACTTGGTTGGCATGAACTTGTCAACAATATACAATTATTTCCATATATATATATATATATGCGTGTGTTCTTCCAAAAAAACAAGAATTGAGAGAACCATTGATTAATTGTTGCATATATGACTTTCTCAAGCATATTCAATTGTTTTGCGGATCAATCATCTTCGTCCCACGAAACCAAGTTCGTGTGCGAAGGAGATGTTTGCATTCTCAGGAACCGGAAGACGTACAGCATGAACAAATCTAAGGGCAAGGCGAAGCAGAGCTCGTGCGTGCCCGGATGCCGGTGATATATTAGATATGATCATCTACTTTTGGTTTGCTGGTTGTTTTGTGTTTTATGGCAAAAAGAGGTTGGATTTGAAAACCCATTTTGCTGCTTTTATATAAATTGTATACTGCTGCAAGCTGAGTTTTTGCGGTTTTAGTATTTGATGACATCAATCTCAATTGGTTCTTGAACTTTCGTGTTATATTTATTGGGTAGAAATGTGGGATTGAATATACCAATTACATATGTGACCAATTCAGCAGATTAAGAATTGAAGAAGCAATTATGGGTGGGATACTTTTGAATTCCTTGAGATTGTGATCTTGGATGTTAATGTAGAAAAGTTGAAACCTTTGATATGGAAACTATGTGCATGAAAGGATTGTTATCATCAAGTAGTTGGATTGACTATGTCTATTGATGTAAAGAGGGAATTGTGCAACTTTAATTCTTTGGTAGTAAAGTTGATTTTTTTTATCAATTCAGATACAGCAGTTAGCAGGAGTAACTCTAGTTTTTAACCAAAAATCTCACTCCATACCGTTGGGAAGAAATCTCGAACCAAAAAAAAAAAATGAAATGAAAATGATCTTAATTTTCACAAAAATACAAAGTAGTCTAACTTGATATATAGAATAATGCCACAAAGATTAACGATATGGACAACATGCAAAAAGACAACTTATATAAAAATTGTATCTCAAAATGAGTTTCAAGTTTCAACTATTCTAATTTCAAACAAATCTAGGACAAATATAATAAAAATTGAACTTTTGTACACTATACCCTTTGTATTTTCGTTGTAGTGAAATAAATTAATTCTACTACTTTATTTGAGAACTGTTATAGGTAAGTAATTATACATAATTAACTTTTGTAAAATTAAATTGACAATCATTTTGAAATAAAAAATACCAAAAACAAAACTGATGTTTTCCGTGGTTCATATGATCAAGCATACACTCAGCTTTGCTAATATGATCGTCAATGGGACAAACAAGACAAAAATAAACAAGATAGTAAATCAAGCATACAATTACATTTATGTGGTTCACCGAGATATTATCATCTTTTTGAGATTGGACTATTGTCACTCTTTGTGTTTGCTCTTACTGATTTCAACTCCCTCATTTTGTTGCACTATTAGAATTTTAGTCGTTACATTGTATTTATATTAGAAAAAGGTAGAATACAAATATGAAACGTAATTTAAGCTAAAAGTAGGAACAGAGAAATTAAATATGATCTAATGCATTCTGGTCAAAAAAATAAATATGATCTAATGCATTGAACTCCTGTTCAATCTAGCCGAATTCAACTGCTAGATACCTCTTATATATTGGGACAACAAAGAACAATAAAAAATTTGAGAATTTCACTAATAACTACAAAGTTCATTACAATGTTAGAACATGCAGGGCATTTTTGTTTCCTAGTACTAGAACTGGTATTGTATATATTTCCTCAAAAAGAAGCAAAACCATCCTTACTCAAAGTTGCAATGCCAGGTCTGGCTGCTGTGAATCAACCATCACACCTGAAGACTGTCTTGCCGGAGATCCCGGAGACTGGAAACCAATATTCAAGTCTGGCGGGAATGTATCCTGTTTCTGCCTTGGCTGGGATCGAGGACTCAGACTTCGCCAAGGTTGCTGCACCTGAAACCTAGACAAGTCAGCTGCTACCAACTGAGGGAATATCATAGGTCTGTTTTGTAGTTGTTGCACTTCATTGCTCATTCGGATTTGCTGTGGCGCCATCTTGGTATGTGGAAAACCGATCATCTCAGGCCGAAACTGCATCCCACCAGGAGGAAACTCCTCCCTAACTTGGGAAAACTGTGGATGCAGTTCCCTAGTTGGATTGTACAATGAATCTGCAGAAATCTGATCTTTATGCATGCCGGAATTTTCTGCCAGTTGTTTAAAGCCTGCAGCTCCTATAGACATCCAGGCACGGGCAGCAACTGATGCGGCATTTGTCGAATCTTCTCTTCTTACAGAAAGAACTGATGGTGTTTCTGGAGGAGTATCAACTGGAGATTGATTTGAAGATTTCTGCTGCATTTGGGACTTTTCACTTAACATTCTCATCAACTGAACTGGATCTGTGAGTCCCTGTTCCTGCCCTCGAGGAAAGTAAGTTGCAGTTCTGGCCATTTGATTAGGAACAGCATCGGGTGATGGGCTTGTCATCCTATTACTCGAACCTGTAACGGCAACTCTTCCATTTGGCAATCCTCCAGTGACATTTCCATTGCTATGCTGTTGCTGCTGATGCTGCATAAATGGAGGAGGCTGCAGGGCATTCGTGTTCCTCGATAGACCCTCCCTTCCTCTGGAAGTTGTCACTTCTGAACTATTCGAAAGCTTCCTTTCTGGCATAAGATTACTATTGTTATTATTACTATTCTGGCGGGCTGAGGACGGAGAAATTAGTTCTGCTTGCTTTATATCCTTGTTCTGAGGCTCATTGAAATTCCTGGGAGTCTGATTACACTGTTGAAGAGTGGCATTAATGGTTGAACTGGGTGGTCTTGTCCCCAATGGAGTGAACAAGGATGGTTTCCCTTCTAATGATGGCCCACTGGGAGCAAAGGGAGACGATTTCCGTTCTGGAGTAGGTCTGCTAGTAGCATGCTCCCTGGGAGAAACTGAGGTCCTGAATGTTTCATCAACCTTCCTCAATCCAGCAGAAGTATGAGACCGCCTAGCCAAAGCAGGCTCTTTAGGAGTACAATTTTCAACCATTAATACAGGGGTTGGAAGCGGCTCATATTCTCCAACCCAACCCCGACCAAATTTACAACCATCAGGGAGAGCCTGCTCAATCCTCTGGGAAGCAATTCTCCAAGCAACAGGTCCAATAGTTGCAGCAAAACGAGCCAGGCTTCTGGCATAGGAATATTCAGCATGGAGTCCAACCTGATCAAAGAGAGAAAGCATACAATATTAGCACCAAGGTAAGGCAGTCAAGGAAAAACCAAGAAAAATGTCACAAGGCTACATACAGCAACCAGCTGCCTGAGTTCTCCCTCAAAGGTTGTAAATACTGATTCTGATCTGGCCACAGGTTGATTGGAGATGTTGTAAGTTGCACGACGGTTCTCATCAAGCACAAGTGATTTCTTTCCTAATTTGGAGAGGAAACCTTTCCCTAAAACAATTGCAACCACTGCAGTTAGAAGGAACTATGTAATATATGATGACCCAAACAAACGTTCAATTGTGCAAATGGAGATAGTAGATGGAAAATATAACATGCATATCATGACAACTTAGCACTAGATTGAGCAAGCTAACGCGGGACACACCAAGGCTAAGAATTAATGGACATATTTATTAAAGAGTTCACTGAACCAGATTTGAATAAAAAGAAGGGTTAACGTTTGTCGTTTGATCTCCCAACTATTTTTCAAATCATCATTGATCATTACACTATTCTTTCTGGCGATCTAGTGTTCCAATGTCTTATCTTTTGATGAAACTTCATCGATAATTCAATTTCCATTTAATCTAATATTTTGTACATGCATTCAGTTAATAGAGGTTAAGGCATGTGCAAAATATTAGACTTTTGATGAAACTTAACCAATAATTCAACTTCTTTTTAATCTAATACTTTGCACATGCATTCAATTAATAGAGGTAAAGGCATGTGCAAAATATGAGACCAAACCAAAGTTGAATAAATATACTTTTGGGCAAGGGTTATGAGATACGAGACCAAACCAAAGTTGAATACTTGAATAAATATACTTTTGGGCAAGGGTTATGAGATTTTATAGCCTAAGGATCAATTGTGATTTAAAAAATAGTTAAGGATAAAGTATAAACTGTGTGTATGCTGGAGGACCAATTATAACATTAACCCAAAAAGAACTTAGGGAATCTGATTCTAGTCAAGTAGTTCCAGGTATGACCAAAATATCGAGCATGTTTTTAACACAACATGAGAATTGTTATTCAGCGAGAAAGAAAGCACAAACAAAACATTTGCGATGATACCTGATGAGAGTTCGTCTGTCTTCTCCTGATTCATATCAGTAAGGGGAGAATTATTATCTACCAGCCTATCATCATTGCCCGGTTTCTCAGAGCCACCGGCTTGGGTTGGGATAGAACTGTTGTGCAAATCACCAGGTGTGGCGAGTGTTGCACCTGAAGAGAAATCAGAGCCAATGAGTTCCTGTGAGGTTCGGCATACAGGCTTCTTTATCTGCTTCTTGACAAAGGAGTTGGATCTCGGTTTTTGCTCTGACTTCACCTCTTTCTCGGTGCGCTCAAATGCAATCCTCAACTTATAAAATTTCTTTCTTGCTAGCTCTTGGATTGACCGTGCCTATCAAATATGACAAGGACATAATATTAATTCACCAAACAAAACAAGCAAGACAAACAAAAAAGGCAGGGGCGGAGAGCCTATACCTGCTTGTGGTATACAGTCTCAGCTGAATTGTATTGCATAGCATTTGAGCAAATCAGAAAAACATCACTCTGCATCCAGAAAAGATGAGTTAGCATGCTAATACATAATAAAAAACAAACATGTTGAGGTACTAACCAATGTAACTAACAAAAGATGGATACGCGATAACCTCATATATATCAAGGAATAGGAAGGTATTATCATTTACAAGATAGTCCCCATGTTTACAATCTCGCCTTTTCTACCTGTTGCAGGCAGCTTCTTTCGGCCTATACTTTGACGGCTGCCCTTGATATAATAATCCCAAGTAACCACATACATAACCGCACCATGACATGAATATTACGCAAAATATCAAATACTAGAATTCTAGAATGACCATTACACTTCTTTTCCCTAAATGAAATTCATTATTGTCTCTCCCTTCAGATTCCTCATCCAATAACTAAAAAGCTCATTTGTCGGGCTCTGTCGGCAAATTTCCAAAATTATCAACATTTTTTAGATTAACTGTGCTTCTTATTCAAACTAACATGTATTACTTTTCCCAACCTTGAACTCATTATTACCTTAATGAAAAACAGATTTCTCCATAAGCAAAATTAAAAAGAATAAGAGAGCAAGAAAGGAGAATGAATAAGCGCAACAGACTCAGGTTAGATATAAACCAGAGACAAATGATCCTACAATCCCAATTACAAACTCAAAATGGATGGTACCACGTGATTCTAACATTGTTCCAAAAACCAGAATGAATAACCAACAGTTACAACCAACTTATTCAGAAGGCCACAAGCCTTACACCTATATAGAAAGATGATACAATCATACAACCACAAAACCTAAAAGCAAATTGAATCACAACATTTAAACAGCCACCTAAAGGCTTCCGCACCAAAACAGATATCTCAACTCTCACCTTAAGGTAAGAATATTTCCCAGGAGCAACCAGCTTTGTTAAAAAAAAGTTAAGATTTCAATGTCCACTCAATAAAATTGCACTCAAATTCAGCCTCTAACTAACTTGGGTTTTCTCTAGAGTCCTTCCTATTACTTCCAAATATACTCCATCAAATAGCAATCTTAGTTCTTAATCTTATGATTCCAATAATGAAACTCTTACCTACACCCTTAATCATGTGCAGCATGATACTGATGCTGTCCATGTGTATAAATGTATGAAAAGGTACAGAAAAATTTACTGTCTTCATGAGAAGTTATAAACATTACATACAGTATAGGTAGAAATTTCAGTCTGCCACTCATTCAATATTCAACCCTTGCATATCCATATCTACCCACAAGACCCCTCATAATAGATCCCAAAAACTACTCCACAAGAAAATCCTCAAGGGCACAGTATTTCATGAAACCTTAGTTTATATCTTTAAGGAGTAGAAACAGGTCCTGGAATAACACTGTGCCAAAGAGAAAGAACCACTTAACAAGTAGACATGAATAGCTGCTGAAAGTTGCACATTTTAGTACGAAATACAACTGGTAAATCCTTGTCCACAAATCACATCCACTGGCAGATAGTACGTACATTCGCTGTCTACATCAGTTGTTAAGCTTGTCAACTACTCCGTATAAGATACTTGTCCATGGTTAATAAATGATTTAATACAGTAAAAAAAAAAAAAACTAGGACCAAATTCCCTACATGGTAATTCAAAATATTTGGATTCGCTTTTAAATATGCCGGCCACATAGGCTGTATACAAAAAGTAATATACATGCATCCAGGACATTCAAACAAGGAAAACAGGAGACAGCAGAGATTTAGTTTCTTTTTTAGTAACACAAAAGAGTTCATAAATAGAGCAAAACTGTCCAAGTATTTATTGCACAAAAGTCTAAAAAGTAAACCAAAAGTGAAACTCAAGACGGTTAAACCTCCATTTTTGACATAAAATGCTAGAATAGTTTTCTGAAAGAATAGTTTTCTGAAAGAATAGTAAAAATTATAATAGTCAGTAGCATTAGGCTGAAATATGCAATTAAGGAATTTGGCTTTGAAATGTTATATAGTTTTCTGATGGGATAAGCATATAATTTTTTCTAGGATATAATTAAAGATTAACTTCTCTGACACCTCCATTTTGAAGAAACCAAAGCACACCTCTCAATCACCATTTTCAGGAAGATAACACACTAGGGAGAGAATTATATTGGGGGGACGTTGATTCCCTAACAACGGTTAATTTTGTACAACCAACACCTTTTAAACTTCCTTCATATGCAACAAGCCAAAAACTAGAATGCACATAGGCAACATTCCAAGCAGCAAGAAACCTGCATAAATCAAGCAAAAATTGAATCATGAATACCCACCTCAAATTGTTCCAAGGTCGTGTATGATCCATTTCCAAGCTTCTTCCGGACTGTGGCGAAGTCCATAGGATGCTCGATCACATCATGATAATCAGGCAACTACAGAAACAAACAGAATTTCAAACTCCCACTCAGATAATGTCTTCAAAGGCCATAGTAAAGTTTAAGATAAAATTCCACACACCTCTTCAGGATCAACTGGTTCGGCATAAACCCCATAAGTATCTTTCCTGCCACAATTCAGACCCAAAATAATGCTTAACATCAGAAAAGAAGAAAAATAAAAAGAACACATATAACATAAAGAGGACAAATAAGCACCCACTTCTGAAGTTTGTCAAGAATCAACTCCAGCATCTTCTTCTCAGGCAATGGAATCCGAGATGGAAGCTCAGACGGAGTCCCTGTTCAAACAAAATGCCAAGCTCAGCAACCTCTCAAACACCAATTCAAACACCAAAATGGCGAGTTTGCCAAAATGAAGAGAAACCGGTGAATCAGAACAAACCTGGAAGAGAGTCACCCCCTTTAGAATCCACTTTCCGACCTCTTTCCTGTCAAAATCCACGGACCCTCATCAAAACCATGAACCCAAAAGGACAAAAACAAATATATAAAGAACTGTGAAGTGGGATTGATTGCGTTTATTAGAGACAGAGACAGACACATAGACAGAGACAGAAGACAGCGTAAAGGGGCATAGAAAGAGATGTATGTATGTATGTATATATAGAGAGAGAGAATGTGAGAGAGAGGTTGGTGTAGATATTGTAGAGAGAGAGAAAGGTGGGAGCGTGATGAGATTCTGTGGGATGATAGTTTTTGACAGTTGACCAGACCGTTAATATCTCTCCATCCCCCGACACATACAGAGAGAGAAAACAAGCTAGAGATAGTGAGAGAAAGGTAATGGCAGAGTTTTTGTGAGTGCAAGCAATATTGAAGTCTGGACCAATTAGAAAAACCCCAGCTGACTTGGACACCACACCCAAATCGGCGCTAAAACCCATTTCCCTAAAACCCTCTCATTCTTCTTCTTCCTCCTCTACTATGCGAATCTCACTCTCTGTCTCTGTCTCTGTCTCTGTGCCTAATCATATAGCCGCAATGATTCATACAACGCAACATACCTCCTCATCTTCATCACCATGCTCATCTTCTTCATCGTCGTCGCCGTCATCGGCGACGCCGTCGATTCTTCTCTTCTTCAGCGGCTTCCGCTCACTCTCGTCCTCGTCTTCCTCCTCAGACCCGGAGCCTCCATCGGACCGCGCGTGACCTCCACGCGTCCCGGACCTTCCCCGGGACCCCGCCGACTCCGACCTCTCCGAGACCTGGTTCAGCTTCATCAGCAGCCTCAGCTTTTTCTCCCGCCTCCGCACCTCCTCTTCCTCCTCCTCCTCCTCCTCTTCAACCTCCACGAACTCCTCGTCTTCGTCCAGGTAATCGTCGTAGTCGATGTTGTACCTCACATTTCGGCGGCGGAGACTCCGGCGCACGTCGATTTCCGGCACCGTCACCGGCTCCGAGGCCCGACGCGCCAGATCCGCCTTGGACGGCCTGCCCTTCTTCTTCCGCTTCACGATCTGACATCCAACCCGACTTTCTCTCTTTTGAACTCAGTCACTTTCTCTCTCCTCCTCCTCCTCAGACTCAGTCCCTCCCTTCTCCTTTTGTTTTTTTGGGTCTGCTTCCATTATTTTCGAGGCTTGGCGCTTGGCTTTTTCGAGACCCTCTTTATGGTCCGAGCCTCAGCTTCGGCTTCCTCCGAACACCGAACCGCCCGGTTCGGGATTTGTATTCGCAATACGGCGTCAAGTGGCGGAGAATGACGGCGTTTGCTGCTGCCCGCTGCCCGGCGGGTGCTTCTGTGCCCCTTTCCAACCTGCCCGTTATCTATTTTACCCTTTTTTAAATATCTGTCTGTGCTGAGCTTTGTCGAGATTTTGGCGCGTGTACCGCACGCTACAATATTCATTTAAGAGCTTAATTATTGTTACTAGTGCACTTAAATTACCTTTGTATCTCTTTCATGTGTTAACAAGTTGTTAAGATTATTATGGTGATCATTTAATAATCTATGTTAATTATGGATCATAATACAAAGATTATGATAATGCAAGTGATTGCTTATATGATTTTGCTTGGTTTATAATTTGAATATATAGTTAAAAACAGTTTTTTTTTCTACATTTCACTCAAATGACACACTATCAGTATGAGAAAGGAAAAAATGGTAGTGACCATACAAGGTTTTGAAAGTGAGCCCCCAACCTTTTTTTTTTAAAGTCATGACATGCTTAGAGTAAAACTAATCCTTATTCGGCTCGAATAGAACCGGATAGGATAATAAAGGCAGCAAATCTCTCTCTACCAATCAACATTTTAATTTAAGTCATGTTGCGATCACTCTAATCCTAATTCGACCTGGGTAGGACCACAAGAGCAGTAAAATTCTCTCTACCAAATTTTAACGTAATTATATTTTTTTTAGAATGGAACTTAAGATCTCAAAATAAAGCCGAAACAACTCATTATCAACTGACACACGCGCTTGAGGGCTGTAAACCACATTCATGGGGACCGAGTAGGAACCCTCACATTTTTTGTTTTAAATAAATTTCATACAAAAACTAAGTTCATAGTAGATTTGATATTTAAAGCGGGCAAGTTCAAAATTTGGGACATGCTTTCGATGGCACGTTTCTCTCACGCTCCTCCATGCGAGTGGGAAGGTGTTTCCTTTTCTAGCCATAAAAGTTTTCAACAATTTCAAAAGAAAAGCTTGCATAGTGCTAAGATTCAGACCAGCACCACTAGAAACTTGCCATCGCATTACTCGTGTAATGACCTTATTGGTCAATCAAATCAAATATGTCGATCCATCTCAGCCGTCCACGTTGCCTCCATTACTATTCAACGGTTTGGATGGGAGCATAGCTATGAATTCGGTGGCTATGGAAGATGATCGAACGGTTGTTAAGGAGTGATAAGGTGGGCCATGTGATGAGCGGAGTTGGTTGTAATTAATAAAGACAATGCATGGAGACTCTTGGAATTTAGCCCCTACATTCAACGTAATGGGTCCCACACAACGTGGGTCTCACTAGTTCTATGAATATGGAGTCCACCAAAAAATATACCATCATAAAAACAAATAAATTAGGTATTTAAGGAACGGTCCAAACTATGAAATATATTGTTCTATTTTAATTAATATTATTTTCTAACTATATATCTATT
>JAYMTH010001394.1:0-15203 GCA_036897465.1 Pelargonium australe | reverse complement strand
GGAAGCTCGAGCGGCGGAGAAGCTGAGAGCGAGGCCAGATCCAAAGAAAGAGAAGATGATGTTAACAGGTTCTTGCCCTAGCCTCAAATCTCTAGGGTTCATGACACTTGTAAATTTCACACCTCTCTCTCTCTCTCTCAGCTTCAATCTCTGATTCTCCATAGTATATAACTATCATTTGATTCTCAATCTGGTTTCTGTGTAGTATAATCTAGGTGTTGTAGCATTTTGGGGATTTAGGGAGGAATAGAAAATTGCAATTCCTCTCTCTCTCTCATTGATTTGGTGTATTGGTTGTAAGTATCTGTATATGTATATGTATTAATTTACCTGCTTAATTTCACAAGGTGCTCTACTTTTCAATTACTCCAAAACAATTTAGTGAGCAATTGACTTAATTTGTTTCCTCTTCCAAAGGTGAAGAGGTCTCATGTTCGAGTTTCTTTTCAATTACTCCAAAACAATTCAATGAGCAATTGACTTGATTTGTTTCATCTTCCAGAGGTCTCATATTCGAGTTTCGTTTGATACACTTTCTTATCTAACAAAAACTTTTTTTTTTGTTGTGGTTGAAATAATGAAAGTTAAGTGTATCAATTAGCTTCTCTTGACCAAATTAGGCCAGAGAGTGTGAACTAAGAATATTTGCTTGAATTATAATATAGACATAATTATATGCATTTTGACTTGGGTGATTAATTTGTGAAGTAACTCAATTATTGGATAAATTGGGTTAATTTTATTTACACAGAAATAGAAAGACCAATTAATGGTTACTTGTTTGGATAGAGAAGTTGGTGTTAGTATTTAAATTGGGTTCAGTAGAAGTAGGGATCATATTGATGTGGTAACATAGACTGGTGTATGCTTTTATTGAAATGAAATAGAAATTCACCAACATTTGAAAAGAGCCTTTTGTTTTTATTTCAAGTAGTGGGTCTAAGGTATCAACAAGATCAAAAGGAAAAATGGGCCCCCCTTGAAGAAAAAAAAAAAAAAAAACTAAATAAAAAAAGTGTTAAATGCATACCAGAACGCCACATTAATACATCATTAATTTTGGCTCCTCCAATATTTTTAATTACAAATCAATACATTTTAAACATTAAATTTAATTAAGGTTTAATCTAATGAAATCGTAAACCCTTCACAAGCCCTATGATTGCAAAGTTATAAATAAGAATTCAAAAAGGATTAACACATTTTAAGTTACTACAAGCTATATAAGCTTGCAAATCTTAATTGAGATGTAGGGGTAGAAGATTTACCATTGATATGTCGTAAGGTGTGTGAAAGAGAATAGGTTTAAGAAATATTAGAGAATCTTCTACAATAATGGATTCAAAAGCGAGTTTTAGATAGAATCAAACACGTTCTTTCATTTATTTTATATGTGTGTATTAATGTTTTTTTTATCGGCATGTGCGTATTAATGTTTAATTATATTTTCTTGTACATAATAGATTATTACTAATAGGTTATTATAAATGTTTTAGTTCGGTTCGACTTAAGAAACACAAATTAGTGTAAATTATTCTCTTTTAGTATAAATTTACCAAATTGAGTTGTAAAACAGTTCAATATCAAATTCATTAAAAGGTTGGTATGTTTGACCTTCTTACCTTTGCAACTAGGTGGTTTGATTTTGATTGAAGTTGAAGTTGAGATTTCATTAAGGGTCATATATTATATTTTGCTAGATAATGGATTTGAGATCCAATTAGGTTGTTGGTATGTGACAACCTCACAACCACCAAAAGCTTAGCAAGTAGATGCATATACACATATATATATTGATCTAACCATGCAAGGCTCAAAAGAGGTTTCTTGTTAAATATTGTAGCAAGCATTGCATAGGAAAGAGAGAAGAAGGAGTTTTGCAAGTGCAATGAGTAGGTAATGCCCTTAAATGGAAATTCATTAGCACTTAGGAGAGAGAGCAATGTTGTTAATTTATTATCATATATGTGCATTGCATGTGGGTGATGGCAACACAAACTATTTAATTATATATGTTAAAATATACAAGAATAATATTGTAAGATATCATTTACTAATATTTTGTCTTCATCTGTTACCATGACCTAACAATTTCATATATAAATAAGCAGTTGATTTAGTGGGTTATTTAAGATTAAAAAATACCCATTATTTTATTGATTCCAATTCCATTTTGTTTGGAACCATCCAATAAAATAAAACATATGGCCCATATAGAAAAGGTTCAAAACGGCCCAATAAATGGGCTTCTTGTGTAAATAAAGTAGGAGCCGAAATGCCTTTGTTGCAGAAAGCTAGTGATTACTTATACTATATTATATTAAGAAAATACTAAATGTCAGAATTTGGTACAAAATTTGTTGTATAAAATAACGTGGCAGTTCATGTGACATGAATATTTTTTATATTTCTGTGTTTAAAATTAAGTTTCGGTGTATAATAATCAGACATATATGATACCACTACTCTCTCATTAATTTTTGGCGCGGAGCGCCTGATTTATGAAATATGTTGTACACGTGGCGTGTTATCATTAGACCAAGTATAAATGATGTGTCATGTCCCATTAGTTGATACATCATTTTGTACAATATTTCGTACATATAGCATTACTCGTTATATTATAGTAGTTGAGAGCAACGAAATAGTCAATACATTTGTTACTCTTTGATTTACCAACAACAACTGAATCATCTTGTTCTTAAAATGTTCGTACGAAACCTTGGATTCGAGATCTACAACACTGTCTTAAGGGATTAACCACTTGACCCCTCAGATTTTAGCGTGAATATCATATCTATTGATAAAAATGCTACGAAATTGTCTCACATATGCAAAGTAATGTCGGACAATAGAAACTGCATTTATCATTATCTATCAACTCTATATAATATGGACAGTGAAAATGTAATATTTTCATATTTTGTCATATGCGGAGAGCAAGAAGGGAACAAACCACTTTTATTTTATTTTGAACCTGACAACATAAAAGAAAATCTAAAACGCTTAATCCGTTTGACTAAACGACAAATAAACCGCATAGCAAAAAAGAAAAGAAAAGAAAAAGCTAATTCTTAAAATTTGTCAAAATGTGATTTTAAAAGGAAAAAAAAAAAAAAACAGGACAAAATGAACCTGACGTGAATCGAACACGCAACCTTCTGATCTGGAGTCAGACGCGCTACCATTGCGCCACAGATCCTCTTGTTGGTGATGCTACCTGAAAGGTTAATTAAACACAACATTTGGAAGCCTATATAGAAAAAGATATGGGTCGCTGTTGCTGCTCGACTGGAGGAACAGAGCTGTTGTAAGGCTCAGTAGCATGGAGATTCAGTTGCAAATCTGAAAACCCTAACCCTCTCTCAATCACAACTCCAAATCCGTTGTTTTCTTGAGGATACTATGCTACTTTCTCTCCTCTGATGGCATCGGTTTGGACTCTCCATTTTCATCCCCTCTGTTTTCAGGTATTTGCTCGCGCTCTTCTCTTTCTGTTTTGAGAACAAATTTTTGGAAATTTTCTGACTATTTGATACAATTTTGTCTCTGTTGGCCAAAATTTTGATTAAGAATCCGAAATGGGGTTCAAGGCGCCGCATTTTTGCACATTCTGTGCAGCTCAGAACCGAAATTGGGTTCAAATGTGTAGACTTGTCTCGCAACCGTTCAAAGAGGTTTATGGTGAGAGCAATTGATGCTTTGGGTAGCACCGAAGAAGAGGAGAAGGGTGAGCAAGATGAGGAGGTGGTGGTCAAGGGTGTGGAGGATATAGTGGATGTCAATGGTGTGGAAGATTCAGTGGTGGTCAAGAGTGTTGAAGATTCAGTGGTGGTCAAGAGTGTGGAAGATTCAGTGGTGGTAGAATCAAAGGATCTAGTTGGGAAGTTACATGGAATGGTTTTCTCTTCACCTCCTGTTGTATTCATGGTATAAGAATCAATATCCTTTTCCCTAGTTGCTTCACTTGCATTATTGCTTTAGTACATCAATTTTCTGGATGGACATTTTGATTTTAGCTGCTGTTTATCTCTTGTAATGGAACCAATTGAAGTAGTTAAGGTAATTGTAGGTTCCCTGTTGACATTACATTCTTTCATGGCTGCTATACATAGATTTGTAGGATCGACCCGAAGAGGTGGTTGAGTTCTCTGTGATGACTTTTTGGAGTGTTAATTCGGTTACTGTTTTTATTTGTGTTTTGCTTTTATGTATCAGATGAAAAGACATTCAAGAAGTAATCTTGCAATCATGTTATGCATTGCTACTGCATTATTGGCTATGGCCGTGAGAGCTTTTGTTGCTAGAAAGGCAAGGTACAGCCGTCCTCCTGGTTCTGTTGCTGATCTTGTCAGGCGTGGGCAGCTGAGATCTGACAGAAGAGGCATGTACGTTTTCAGTTTTTAACACCTTGTCTTTCTGTCCTTCTGTCAGAATGTTTGTTTATATGGAGTTCGTAAGTTCATGTCTTTTATTTAGTTTGATTCATATATATCTGTTGTATAATTATGTATATTTTGTGCAATAATTATGTGGTTATACTAATGCAAACTCTTTCCAACAGCTCAAACCCTCTTAAGTATGAAGACCCCTTCAATAATCCGTTGGTAAAATTTGGCAAAAGCAATTCAACAGTTGAAATGTGTGGCAAGATTTATCGTTTAGCTCCAGTTACTCTTACAAAAGAGGAACAGAATATTCATCAGAAGAGAAGGTCACGAGCATACCAATGGAAGAGACCTACAATATTCCTCAAAGAGGGGGATTCAATACCTCCTGATGTTGATCCTGATACAATCAGGTGGATTCCTGCAAATCACCCTTTTGCAACCACTGTCAATGAAATAGACGAGGATTTGGCACAAAACAATGTTTATCAAAAGCATGGTGTGCCATTTCGTATTAAGGCTGAGCATGAGGCCCTTCAGAGAAAGCTTGAGGCATTACAAAGTGTAAGTTTTCCTGAATCTCTACACTTTGAGGTTACTATTTGATAGGGTAAAGTTGTCCTTTTACTTTATATCCTTGTTATCTGAATGATAAAATGGAATGTAGCTTTCTAGATTTCGAATTTAGGTCAGTATTATTCCTTAAACATTGTCTAGCTTCCTAGTTGTTGAATCATTGTGTACTTAGCATGTGGTATGGGAATTAGGATATTTATTGTATCATATAAGTTATGCATAATAATTAGTCTTCACCAAATAAATCTTCATGGTTAAAAAGGGTAAATTTGGGAGCATTTGATTTCGTTATGTGTCATCATACAATGGTACCCTCTTTTAGTGCGAGCACAATTTTTAAATTTTATGGTCTTTGATATTGTCTACTTTAGTTCATTTATATTCAAATCATGTGTCCCTTCAGGGACATCCGATAGTCTAATCATGTATGTTCTAAATCACACTCATTTCTTTTGGCCCCCTTTAATTTAACTTGTGCTTGAATAGTTATTGTGGTGATATCATGTGTTTACTGTGGTGCCTCGTATGTGCTTGTCTTGAGTAAATAATTTTGTATCTTCACATAGAAAAAATTGTGTGGTTGCAACTTGCAAGGTATACCTTACCAAAGACCCCAGTCTAGTAGTGCTAGCTTTGCATAGCAGTGGCCTTTTTTTTTTAGGTTAGGTTACTGCATCATATCATGTACCAAAGCCTGATTTGGTGGTACTCTTACTCCTCTTTGTTTACAGGATCAAAAACTCAATAAATTAATGATCGATCCGAGCAATGCTAAGGATTTTGAGAGACCATTCAAGTCACGTTCAAAGTCACATGAGCAAGCTGAGCAGGGTGGAATTGATAATAACGCTGGTAACTCTATGCCTTCCAAATCAGATCATGCTCCAAATTCCTTCGGAAGCAAGTCCTATGATGAAAAGCAGAAACCCTAAGAGCACGTCTGCAAATTTTTTTCCGGTAATTAGTCATGTAATATTACTCTGTAGCTTGAGTTTCTGGCAGAGACAAGTCCAGACTTTCATTTGAAATTATCACAAGATTCTCAGGATCCACCTTTCTTCCCATTTTCATGTATCAAAGTCTAGTTAAGAAACTGAGTCCCTGACTGTAAAAGTGTAAATAGAATGTTTATTTTCTTCACATTTCCTTAAAAAATAAAGTGTATTTGGTTCAAAGCAGTATCTTTACTTTTAAGGCAAGTACACTCTTTTCAATTCAATTAATCACTGCATACAAATTGCATTTCCTATTACAATTGCAAAAAAACTACAATCCCATGAAATCTAGCTCCATGAATCTTTATTTGAAAATGAACCAAGTAAAGCTGCACATATTTTCTGCTCAATCTCAGCCTAGAATATAATACAACACTGAATCTATATAAACATGAAATGAATTATTTTCATTTAGCAAACTTAACATCTGGATTTCTCATTGATTTGAGCCACATATCTGCCATTACTCTGGAGGAAATGCTCCACAGCAAATCTTGCCCTTTAGCCAATGCATTTTTTCCTCTTTTCCCTGTCTTTCCCAATCCATAAGCCACCAACCATTGCATTGCTGTGAGTCTCTGTTTCTCACTGTCCCATACATTCCTCTTCCCCCCTGTCCTTACCTTCAATCCCCCGACGTGCAAACTCGAAACTTTGAATCTCTTTTCCTCATCGTACTTGCTCGATTTGATCTCAGAACTACTCGCGTGAAGAAGCGCCACCATGGGGCCTCCCACGACCTCATATCGCCTTATCGGATCCCTCAGCTGCACGAGCATTGCTACTGTGATTGTCTCTGCAGCCTCGCCATCAGAGTTCGCAAACCCGTGTTTCTTAATCCAATCCTCAAGTGGAACTGCTGAGGCCAGAGGGTGATCCACTTCTTTTCCTTTCAGTGGAGACACTTCAAATGGTGCCTCTTCCTCAGCTATATCAGCTTGAATCTTCAAGGCCTCAACTGCCATTGCCTCAACCTTCTGCAATGAAATAGCTATGATCTCTTCCAACGCCAACGGGGTCTCGGTTACATTCCAAATCCCCGTTGCGATCCTTTCCTTCCGCCCCGTGCTCATTGCAGTTGCCATGGTTTTCACTGCTGCAACAGTGCGAGCAGCGCTCGAGCTAGCGCCTTCTTTGTTCCTCCCCTGGATGATTGCAGAAGCTATGCCTTCAAAAGCTATCTGCTCTGCAGTTTTGTCCATGAGTTCATCAATAGGCATCAAATTCAAGATTTGAGAACTGAGCTCATCAAGTCCAATCCCTGCCATTCTCTGGAACAATTCAAATCCATTCATGGACTTGTGCAATTCAAGAACCATTGGTTTTGATATCTGCATAGCTAGTTTTGGAATTTCTCTCCTTCCAACTGTGACATCAAGAGGATTCATGGCAGCTAAGTATCCTCCATTTCTTGTTTGAACCACGCAGCCTAAACCTTTCCCAAGATCCGGGACATATACTTTTGAATCGGCCTCAGTAGAGTCCTCAGCTCCCTCGAGCTGTAGAGCCGGGATATGAGCTTCATGATTGAACGAAAACTCGCTAGCTTCCTCGCCATCCTCATCCTCAAGCATCTGAAGAAACTCCTTCGTCACATCTTCTTCGTCCGCTTCAAGTCTTGGCGATGCAGTCTCTTCGTTATCTTCTTTCACACCATTTTCTTCTCCCATCATAGACTCGAGAGCCTTGATCTGCTGAGCAATGGAATCAAGCTCTGATAATCTTGCCATGTGCACCTGATCATGCACAACTTCTTTAACAACCTCGCTCGTCGCTGACCTCTCTTCTGTGGAGTATTTGCTCTCTCCATCATCCTCCAATTCTCTGTCTTGCATCTCCACCCCCTTATCCACAACCTCGAAATCAAGATCCAGGTCTTCGATCTTGGCAGCTTCTTGATCTTCTGATTTCTGAACCGAAGCAGTAGACGAAGGAACCGGAGCAGGCTCATCAAGATTCAGATCATCCATACCTTGAATATCAGTTGTGGATGCTGATTTAGGCTGTGAAGGAGATGGAGTCCAAGCTTCTCCTCTGCTGGACATCTTTGGACTCGGGACACTAAACGAGCTCTTGGACTGTTTTCGAGCAAAAGACGAGACACTTTTAGTCCATGAACCTGACTTCAATCCATCATTTTGGCTGTAAATTCCAATCCCTCCATCTTTTTCCATAATCTGAAACCCCAACTTCAGCACAAGCTCTCCTCCTTTCGCCTTCCCGGACAGCTTAAAGCTCGTGTCCCATTGCCGGACTCTAGTACCTTCAATGTTCTTCTCCACGGATTCTTGAATGAGCTGGCTCAAATCCACAGAGCTCTTCCCAAAGTCCAGCTCCTCTGCATCAACTGCAAAAACATAAATCCAAAACGGACGAGGCTCGAATTTAGTCTGTTTTCCATTGGTAAACTGGCTGCAATAGACATGGCACTTGACGAAAAGAGTCTCTTCGAAATCAGCAGCTCCCTGCGAGACCCGCGAAGGCATGGTGTGCACTGCACCATCTCGGGTCTCCTTCTTTCGCACACAAACGGAGAGACGAAGACCGTTCATGGAAGCAGGAAGGCCTTGCGCTGTCACTACTTCAACAGAGAACAAACAGCTCAGCTTCTGCTTCCCGATATGCGAGAGAGCACGAATCGGCTTCCACCCCCATATCCCTTTCTTTTCTGTTACATTATCATCAGGCAGCTTCTGGATGTCCGGGGACGATGCAATTTTGGCCTGAACCGGCTCTTCGTCCTCAAGCTTAGGCCTGGATCGCCACGGGGACAAGGACAAGCGCCTGGACCGCGGCCTGGCATTGGTTTTGTCCTCAACCTTCGCTGTGACGATCTCATCAGCAGTAATGGCGGGAACTGAAGCGCGCGGGAGAGCGAGGGAGGCTGTTCTTCGAGCTGTGGTAGTGTGTGTTTGGTATAAAGATTGGCTGAGCTCCTCGAGTTCTTCGAGGAGCTGAGTATTGGAATTTCTCCGGGAGGAGTTCTCTGCAGCCATTGTTGAAGCAAGTGGTGTGATGGTAGGAGATAAGGAGTTAAGGAGTGTTGAAAATTGAAAAGAAGAAGAGTTTGTGAGGTAGAGAAGGTGCCATAAAAGATGACAAATGTGAGAGTTTCTTGGAATTCAAATGTATGGACCAAATGTGTGAAGGATAGGGGAAAAAACGGTGGCGTCCGGAGAGGCCAGAAATCTGTATTGGCCAGATGTGTGAAGGATAAAAGAGGATGGTTGGCCTGAAAATGACTGAAACTTAATGGTCCCATGGTGTATTTATTATTTGTTCTGGTGTGGTGTGTTGTGTTCTTCACTTTTTGTTACTGTTTCTTTGTTTCCGGGAGATTCAAGAGGTGGTTGGTTTGTTGATTTGTGCGGTGGATAATGGATATGGTGGTTCGCTGTTTTGTATGGTTTTACCCTGAAAATGACACAACAGAATTGGTCTTGTGTTTCTGTTTCATTGATTTGTTAGCTGGTGAAGGTGTTGCTCAGATTTTCTTGTTTTTTTTTTATACAGTTTACAGTTGTTTTTCTTTGATCCATGGTACTATGTAAAATTTGGAACTGTAATTGTGGCCTTAAAGACAACTGTTACTGATCATGTCTTTGTAATTTTGGTGTTATTCCAAGTACTAAGTAAAGAGATGCGAATAGAACATCAACCACCTTAATCAACTACTACTACAACTCTTTTATATTTATCTTAGGGTTTGTGACTATGTGGAGCAGGCAATTTGGATCCGGACCTATGGGACTGAGATCCTATCCTATCATCTTCCAAGTAGGATCTATTTTGAGAAAATTTTGGGTTGGAATGGGGGAAGTAAATTTCTCACTAAAAAGTGAAACCCGATCTTACTTCAGGTAAAAACTTAAATGAACCCAAAACTTTTTCGGGTCTGAAATATATATATATGATCGGGAAGGAAATCTTATTTCCACTAATCCACATTCTCATTCATAAAATTTTAGGCCAAACGCTGCCTAAGCGCTTTATTAATCATGAAATTCTGGATTATGTTCTTCAATAAGGGCTAAACAACCCTCAATTTATGCAAAATTGTAAGAAAAAAAAAAAAACAAAAAAACAGATTCTTGGAACTTTTCAAGATCAAGGAATTTAAAATTAAAAAAAAAAAAAAAAAAATTGAACCTGACGTGAATCGAACACGCAACCTTCTGATCTGGAGTCAGACGCGCTACCATTGCGCCACAGATCCTGTTGCTGAGATTGCTGCAATTTGAAATTGTATTTATACGTCGCTCGATTGCAGAAACAGAGCTGTGTCATGTGAAGCTCAGTAGCATGGAGTTTCACTTGCAAATCTGAAAACCCCAAGTTTTTACATTTAACCCTTGTTTCTTTCTTCCCTGGAGATCCAAAAGGTTGGTTTGTTAGTTTGTGGTGTGGATAATGGTTGATGCTTCATTGTTCTGTATGGGCTTGACCTGAAAATGGCACAACAGAATTGCTCAAGATCCTCACTTCTCTTTCTATTTGAAGAAATACACTGAATTTTATTCATTTCTCAGCTATTGAAGGTGTAGAAGCATTAGAAAAATTGGGAAATTAGACGTAATTATATTGTAGTTGACACATTTTGCAATTCTGAACTTTTCAGAACCAATTTTTAGGCTTGTGAGTTGGGATTTTACTGCTGAAAAACGCCTGATTTGGGTTATTGTTTAGTTGAAACTAGGCTTGTGGGTAAGGATTTTGTTAGGTTTGGATTTGGGTTTAGTTATTCTTTCTAGATTGCCCTAAATATTGAACTCTGGAAAGTTCAAGGTAGTCACAAGTAACGGAAAATAGTTTGGGGTATCCATGTGCAAAATGTGTAAAGTACAAGATATATACGTGTAATTTCCCCTTAAAAAAGGATCCTCGATGGAGCACATGTTGCACTCACCGATAAAAAATTGTGAGTCTCGCACATGAGAAAGAGTATTGAAGTGGGTGAAACAAGAGTGTCCCATATTGAAATAAATATGAGAGAAAATAGATATATGTATCACAATTGTTAACTTCATATGTTATATGTAGTTCAGTACTTGCTTCTAAATTTAGCTAACTTACTAAATATGTAACATTCTGTGTATATACATGCATGCTTTAATGTGTTATTAGAGGCAAACATGGTGGCAAGACAAGAGCCCTTCAAATCCTCAATGGTAATTATGGAAACGTGCAAATAATAGAAAGCGGACAAGCACTATTAATGTAACTCCATTAGTCCTTGCAAAATCAGGCTTGAAAAATGGCGAGCCAAATGCAGAATAAGCAACATACGAGTAATGAGGAAGAGAAGAAAACAGAAATGTTGAAAGGTCTTCCTGTAGAAAGCAGTCCGTACGTGAAGTACAATGATTTGGAAGAGTATAAGCGCAATGCGTATGGCACTGAAGGACACATGGAGCCTCTGGCGAAGCCTGGAGCGGGTGGCACAGATGGCCCTACCCTCACAGGAAGTGGCCTCACGATCCCCCAAGCTGGAGTCATTCACGAGGCCAATCGTTTACGCAATGTATCGTAATTTACATCATAAAAAGCGGTTACCAATTTGGGACAAACAATTTTTGTTTGTGATTTCCACTTTAAGTACATTAGTGCTCAATTGATTAGTATGTTATATGTGTTAAGCATATCCTCGTCCCTCAAAAAATCATTGTTTTAGTCCTTAAACTTTGAAAAAACAGGATAGACCCTTCGATTGATGACAATGACTTCTGCTTTAATATGTTATTAGAGGCAAACATGCTGGCAAGACAAGCGCCCTTCATATTTTCCATCACTTTTGCTAAAAATCGCTAAGCATATCAGTTCAGTTTTGAGGAAAATGTCAGAAAACTCGAACCACTGCGACTAAGATCCAGAGAGCATCAGCTGAAGTTTGAGGTGGGAAATGCCAGAATTTGAACCCGGTGCGCTAAAAGTTCCAATGAGCCTTTTCCAGACAATATGCTACAATAATCGGACCTCCCAAATCCCCAACAGCACAGCCTGCACAGAAAAATTGACTTGTAAAACAAAGGCAAAAATCCTTCACAAAACTGAAATGTTATTCTCGGAAAATCAAATTATAATCTGATTAAGGTTTAATTAATACAAGCATGTAATCCACTTACCAATCCATTGACCTAGTGAAGGGCGGAAGAGGACGGCACCAATTCCTGCACCTATGGAAGCAAACACAAGCGATGATCCACACCTCACAGTAGCGCATGATATCTTCTTTTGAAGCAATTTAACCTGTTCTGCACTGTCAATCTCCTCACTCTCTTCTTTAGACTGAAATTTACCAGAGAAGAATTGGTACACTTCAATGCCTACTTGTACAATCCATGATGCTGCAACTCCAAGTAAGTGTCCTGCTCCAACATTTAAAGACAAAAACCAGAATCGTGAGACGGGACTCTCAAGTGGCCCGTACACTAAATGAGAAGAACAAAAGTGTGTATGAATGTTTCAACCTCTGAAAGTCGTTCTCCCAACTCTGAAGATGTAAACCAGAGTAGGCATCCCTCTATCAGCCTTGCGCATAGCAGACTTTGGAATATCTGTACATATTGATGAGATCCATCAGCTGCTTGTTAAATCTAATGAAATTCCAAATATAGATTGTTTATCAAATCTAGCATCTTCTCAAGTTTCTCTGAGTCACATGATTTGGAAGTTAATAAAAGAAAAGTACCTTTAAGAAGTTTCCATGCCATGCGCTGTGAAACATAATGTACGGCCATTCTTTCTAGAACCCGTCTTGTAGTTACAACGCTAGTCTGAGGTAGTACATAGAACATGATTCAGTTAACATATAAACCAGATCTTTAACAGTTGCAAAATGGCACAACAAACATTCACGCAATTTAAATAAATGAATTTTTCTCCTAAAGGCGAACCTATAAAATTGTGAGAGTAATCAATACTTCTTTTAACTTCTGAAGCACCACCTTTTTAAGATGGCACATCAGTTCATTACTGAATCAATATCTTCGGCTTGATTATTCAGAATATTTTAGCCAGTGTGGCTCAGTCAGGTAGTATTGATTTTATATTTGTGGGTACATCTACGAACCGGGTGGCTCATGTGTTAGCTAGGTCCTCAATCTCTTTGTTAAGCTTAGTCGGGTGAGTTGGTCTACATCCTAGGATCAAACACCAACTAAAAGTAAATATCTAAAGACAAATAATAACTTCTTGTGAAAGGGAAACTTTAATTACACACACGTATAAATACATCAGTTTCTTCATTCCATATCAGAAAGAAAAAAAAATGTTTGCCTTAAGTTACTACTTACTACTTACTAGGATACCACTCTCGTCCATTTAAAATTCAATTAATTACATGTACACCATGAAAAGTGTTATTTACACATGAGATTATATTATAGAAAGCGCATGATCACTTGAATAATCATATGGTTTACTCGCGAGTTCACCTTGGGGATCTACAGATTTGATACCTTAACTGTGAAGTTCAGCTTATTACAAAATGATCTCAGCTGCCTGACACTCATGGTATCTCAATCTATTCTCTTTGCTTTGCCCAGTAACAGTCACTTATAAAAGCATGTGCGCATAAGATAAAAGAGCAATATCAATTCCCAATTCCCAATAACAAATCTACAGCATCCTATCACAATCTTTGATTCCATCGTTGAAGGAATTGAATATTATCCTATAACAAAATATTGCAATTCCTCACTGGGCTTTTCAATTAATAAAATAAAATAATAATATTACTTCACACTAGTCACGCTAAATCCTTACCAAAACGTGGTGATGGTGTGAAAATCACATCACAGGGAGTAACAATAAGTACGCATTTGAAAGGTAATGAGTTTAAAAGACCATGAAGTCGTATATATAAAATCAAGATTGGATAAAAGTACATCCTTACCTCACGAATAATTTGCTTCACAGACTTTCTAAAGGGAACTACCAAATCAACTTTTTCTTCTGGAGTGTCATCCTTGAGGAAGTCCTCGTCATCATCGTCCTCTAGGTTTGTTTGAGGCTCCAAGAGTGGTAAATAGAACATTAGGAATGACCTCAGGGTTGTAATGGCAAGAGCTCTCAATTCAAAAGCTGAGAACAGAGGTTTCAGGTCAAAATAGTACACTTTTGTAGTGTGTTCTACTGAATCATGTTGAAACACATTTCCTGATAAACTTCGTATGTTAGAAATAAAATCTTCTGGTAATGCTGCACCAGCATCACAATGAGCAACAGGAATCCAGCTATTACTGTAAAATAGACACTTGTCAATTACATGGTGGAAAACCAAAAGCATAGCCAAGGAACCATAATGAAATGCAGCCACAGGGAAAAGTAATTAGTGTCCAAGCAAATTGACATATAAGTATGTCCATTAGCAATAAATGAAAACAACCCCCTTTCACTGTTCTCTAATCGATAGTTTCCTACACTCACTTTCGTCACCTCTCTCAAAAACAAGGGCCCACTAGATCTCAATGGTATAAGGGTAGCTAATTTTTTGTTGGAATGACTCAAATGGTGATATATAATGAGCTAGAAATTTATAGAGAAACAACAATGAGGCCATTAGTTGAGAAAGAAAGCTTTTGAACAATCGAGGGAAAGGTAAAACAGATAACAATTTAGATGTGAGTTTGCATAAAATAGTAGTATATTAAATTCAACTTCAGATTAACAGAACTTTGAACACCTAGTATTCCTTCATGCACCTTCCATTTGATTGAAAACATTTGGAAACTGAATAAGGAGTATATATGCAATATGTTCTTTACTTCAAATGGTATGACTTCGTGGATGGTTACTAATGAATTGGACTAAGTGAATCTGTTGTCATGAGAAAAGTCTCGGAGGAAGCTATTCGTCTTATTTTCCATCTATTCTATTTTCTAAACCATTTTTTCTCCCAACTGGCCACTTAACATAACGAATGGTCTTCAAAGATTACAGGCTATCCCAACTTCTTATTTCTCCACCTCAAGTCATGCATTGCCAATCTCCAATTCACTTCCAAATTAAACAATTAAACTAAGAAACATTTAATATCCAAGTCCAACACTATTACCTTAAACTAAATGTAACCAAGGGTTTTGTAACACTAGCTCAGTGCCTCAATGTATCAAAACTTTGTCCCAAAAGTGCAACACTGTTTGCATAGTACCAAGGGCTAATTGCAGTAAGGCCCTATGGGTAATTGACTAATTGCAGAGAACCCACCACCGATACCAGGTTTCGCACAAAACCCACCAAATGT
>JAYMTH010001393.1:0-15206 GCA_036897465.1 Pelargonium australe | reverse complement strand
TTTTGTAACGGTAGAAAAATGGAGGGGCATTTGAGCTCAAAGCAATGAGAATGCTCCAAATTGTTAGAGTTGATGAGGTGGCAACTTCTAGTGTTTCCTCACCAACTTTAACACATATATATGTTGATTTATGATTTTTATGTAACGTCACCGAAAAAATCTTTTAATGAAACAATTTTAAACTTATTTTGAATTAAATTGGAATGATACATTGTATTTGAAACTAAATTGGAACTAATAACTTTAAGGAATTGGAACAACATAAAGACAATTTTTTAACAACATTTAATTACATATGTTAAAGGGATAGAGAGGAGAAGCAAATGAAAATTGTTGATGGTCACAATTAGAACTATAAAAATGATGAAGCTTAGTTATAGACTTGATTATTAGTACACAAACACACATGCATGATGCATTTAATAAAGGGTTTCAAGGACATTATTGAATGATCTTTCTATGAGGGAAGTTGCCATTATCAATTGAAGTTGTTCAACTGTAACCTTTATGTCTCTCTCACAATCTATTCAATCTCACTACATAAATAACCAAAACTATGAAAGGGAAATCTTTGCACCTAAAGAATGTTGCTATGCAGAGGTTGCAATAAAGCAAGGTTTAATGGCAGCTCCATTCTTAGCATTGCCATTATTAAATGCATATTTAAAGGATAGTAGTTTGGTTTTGGTTCTGCAAGCCACACGGAGCTCCATGACTGTGATCAAGAACCGTCCTAGATTAATATCAAGAACCATCATGCATGGACGTTGAGAACTGAGATCTGAGAACTGAACAATATGGTTCTTCAACGATGGTGGAGATATATTAATCTGTCTCTCCCAGCGGGAGTATTATTATTCTGTGTTCTTGGCTGCTGTAACTGTCTGCAAGAGAAAGGTATGGTTTTTATAATATAGCAAAAATGTTTTCATGTGGCAATTTTCTTTGGTTTCTTGCTGGACATTTTCTTTTATAACCATTCTCTTTGGTCTCATATGCTTTCAGCTCCCTACACATTTTTCCGGGAAGCAACAAAGGCTCCCCCTCTGGTTTTCTTTGACTACATAATCATCGGCGGAGGCCCCCCCGGCGGCCCGCTGGCCGCCACTCTGTCCCGAAACGCATCCGTTCTGGTTCTTGAAAGGGGAGGCTCTCCGTACGGCAACTCCGACATTACAAACCTAGCTGCCTTCGCCTCCGCACTGTCCAGCACCTCTCCCGGATCTCCCTCCCAACTCTTCATCTCCACCGATGGAGTTTTCAACGTCCGTGCAAGAGTTCTCGGCGGCGGAAGCGCCTTGAACGCCGGCTTCTACTCACGCGCCAGCCCCGAATACGTCAAGGAAGTTGGATGGAACAAGGCCCTTGTGGAGGACTCGTACGAGTGGGTGGAGAGGAAGGTCGGTTTCGAGCCGCCGATCCGGCAGTGGCAATCGGCGGTCCGGGATGGGCTGCTTGAAGCTGGTGTGCTCCCGTTCAATGGGTTCACTTACGAACACATGTATGGGACAAAAGTTGGTGGCACCATTTTTGATCAAGAAGGCCATAGACACAGCTCCGCTGATCTGTTGGAGTACGCCGATGCTAGCAGAATCACTGTCAGCTTGCACGCAACGGTTCAGAAGATCTTGTTTATCAGAAAGGGTAAGAACTAAGAAGAAGTAATTGGATTTCAGGTCGGGTTTTATTGAAAATGGCTAACTGAAACCCGGGTCGAAATTGCAGGTTTAGGTGGGAGAAGACTAAAAGCACATTGTGTTTTATTCAAAGATGCAAGAGGCTTGAAGCACAAGGCGTGTCTGAATAAGGACTGGAGGAGTGAGATTATACTGGCCGCCGGTGCAATTGGAAGCCCGCAGATACTGATGTTGAGTGGAATAGGCCCGGCGTACCATCTCCGGACACATGGCATTCCGGTGGTGAAGGACCATCCCTTTGTCGGACAAGGCATGTCCGACAATCCCATGAACGGCATTTTTGTCCCCTCGCCTAAGCCCGTTGAAGTTTCTCTCATACAGGTTGTGGGCATCACCAAATTTGACAGCTACATTGAAGCCGCCAGCGGCTCCAGTTTCGCCTACTCTTGGGCCCGGAGGCTCGCCTGCCAGCATGGCTTGTTCCTGGGACAGGTTTGATTTTGATACGTTTTACATTGCTAGTATTTTACGTATCTCACATTAAGAGAATGTGAAGTTTGTTGCCACTTAATATAAACGTTGGGTCCTACAATTAGGTTTTGATCATTTTGTTTCTATTGCAGTCGGATTTGCAGAATGTGCAGACGCCAGTGCTAGTGTCCCCAGAGACCATGGCTAAAGCTCTTGAAACACTCAACAACCTTGTGAACGAGACTCTAAGGGGCGGGATCATAATTGAGAAGATCATGGGTCCGGTCTCCAGAGGCCATCTTGAGCTGAGAACCAAGAACCCGGACGACAACCCCTCGGTCACCTTCAACTACTTCAAAGAAGCAGAGGATTTGAGGAGGTGTGTGGAGGGCATGAGCACCATCATCAATGTCATAAACTCAAGAGCATTCTCAGAGTTCCGGTACCCGGCCTTGTCCGTCCAAGCTCTCCTTAACATAATGCTGGACTTGCCAGTGAACTTGAGGCCGAGGCACAGGCATCTGAACTCTGCAGTTTCGTTAGAGCAGTTCTGCATTGACACAGTGATGACCATATGGCACTACCACGGAGGGTGTCACGTTGGGAAAGTCGTGGACCGCGACTACAGGGTGATCGGGGTGGATTCCCTGAGAGTCATTGATGGCTCTACGTTTTATAAAACCCCCGGCACCAATCCTCAAGCTACTGTCATGATGCTCGGAAGGTAATTATACACTTAGTCCTATCCAAATATCAATTAGTCCTATCAGTACTAGTACAACTTACATTTTTTCATTTGGTGATACAGATACATGGGACTGAAGATTCTGGAAGAAAGATTTCCCCATAGATGGAAGTAGACAAGAGATGAAATGATAGATTATGAAAGAAAATGAATATGTTAATTACAAATTTTGTTTGTTGTGCATTGTATTGGACATATAGATGTACATAAAGAGCTACCACTTACTATTTTTTTGGACGCCTGATCTGTTTCCAGAAGAGTCCCATGACTGCAAAGATAAAAGTTTTTAGGACCAAGAAGTAGTCTCATAAAACAAGACCAAAAAAATTATACTGTTAAATTGGAATTACAAACACTGAAAAGCCAACAAAGATATGGAATATGAGTTGTGCCATAATGAGGATATGCTGCAGACACTAGGCGACCCGTGTTTTGCAGCACCCTTGTTCCATACCCTGAAGGGAGGGAGAGAATTAAGAGCATCTCCTCTTCGCTGCCTTTTTTCGACTTCTCAACTTCAAAGAGAACCAAATTAAGACGAAAGAATCTGACCGATAATTTGACATAACTTTTTTCCCATGCGAGCAAGTTATGAGAAGATAAAGCCTGAGAAAAGCAGCTTCCAAAGGATATCCATATGGCATATGCCAATGCTTCAATGGTTTATTCGAGATTCATTGTAACTTTGACACCCCATACTGAAGTGCTTTTAAAACCTACAAAAACCCAAGAAGGAAAGGGTAGTAAAATGCAGAAAGGGAAGTTGTTCATTAAGCAAAACAATCATAGGGCGCCTCTTAATTGGCACGCGATTGATACAGGATCAATATGACTTGCCAAAGGAGAGTTGCCCTGTGATTGCTTTAGCTTATAGCCTAATGGTGCTCTGTTTCTACTCGTGCACAAAGGTAATGTAACACACTTATCAATAACTGTTGCATAGAATACAGGTTGGTAGAAAAATATATGGACCTTGGGCACAAGATACTGCTACAAGTCTTGTATTTTTAGTAGCACTGTTTGATCAATTTTTCCTCCTCTAACGTTCTTTAAGAACTTTGTTAGTACAACATTTGTAGGAAAAGTAAGAGAAACATTGATTCAATGAGCAGGCTAGGAGACATTTTGTCCTAAGAAACTCAAGTCACTGCTGGTTGCGGTCCTATTGGGTTTACAAACAAAATGACTCTGAAACCAGTTTACATTTCTTTAATTAGCATAAAAGTTAACATAGCGACGACTGTTCAACAAGAGCAAAGCAACAGCACAATACATGTAACATGTTTGTTTAAGTCCCAGTGGATGTGTTCAGAGTAATTTAAGAATGTCTAAGTCAGCTACAGATTCTTTATCATAGGAAATAGAACATATTGAAGAGGATATGCTGCTTAAAGGAAAACAAGGCTGATAAATAAAAGGTAGAGCACATGAGATTGTTTTGGTCAAAACATATATTATAAATAAAGCAAATCTTACATCCACATGAATCATGACACCAAGAAGCATCCAGGAGTGAGTTAGTTTCAAAAGCTTGAATGACAGATTAAATCAAAATTAAGTTGAAACGATCGAATTTGATCTGATTTAATCTACAATTGGAGAGTAATCCATACAATATATTGGTAATGACTCCTTGTAATATACTAATATGATGGACATGCAATTCTAAAGCATGAGTGTCGTAAACGAAAGAAATAAGACTATTGAAATGCAGGTGTATACAAGTCTTAGTTAAGCATTAATATCATTTTCTGGGTAGGCTCAAATGCAGCAAAAATGGACCAATTCTGAACCCATTAAATTCAATGGCAGTAAATATGGTTACACATTCAACTAGCTCAAAATACTGATTCAAGTAGGGTCTCTGTGCAACTAAGATCCAAGCCAATACAGCCAATTCAATCAAATAATTGAATATCAAGACAAAAGTCACCATTACATCATTTCAAATATAACCATTTTCTTTTTCTTTTCTACATTGAGGTCTCTTCATTTGACTATGCCTTTCTCATCATCACCAAAAAGAAATAAAATTTGCAAGTGGTCCCAAGTGTTACAACTTAAGACTTAAGCAACTTGAAGCTGGAAGCAATAAATCTAAAGAGGCTCAGTCTTTCTTCTGCCAGCATCATTATCAAAAGCTCCTCTTGTCCTCCACTCATTTTTGCTGCTTTTCTATTCACAACTTTCTTTCAGATTTGCACATACCTCATATACAACAAAATGATACTACTACAACTACCTTTCTCAGCTATTCTGTTGCTGATAGAGCTTATATAACATTTTTCTGCATTAGCACTTTTGTAATGACAACATTATGAAGCAAACACATGCATCTAATACATTGGTTTAAAAGACGATTTCGATGGCTCAGCTTGAAAGCAGACGGGTGGGTTGATTCAGCAACAACTATCCATCATTTGACAGATACAATATGATTCATGGTTAGCTTTGTCAAACATTTGACCTGTTCAAATGAGCTTTTAGAATGCTCCATTAGGCACTGTCCTGTCCAAAACAAAATTAGCATATACCAAGACTTTCATATATATTAGTTCCCTGAAGAAAACTGGTGAAAGGCAAAGCAAAGTGTTTTAAGATATATGCAGTGAAGCAGCTGTACCTGATGGAAGGCTCACAGCTATGTCTCCATGGTTGCTGCTTCAGCTTCCCTGAGTCCAATAACATAATCTCCAAGTCCAGAGAAAGCATTTCAGCTGAGTCTCGTCGCAATTTTGCAGCAGCAACTACTGCCTCCATCTTCCCGAATTCTGAATTCACCAACCATGAGTCTCTCCCGTCTTTGCAACAATCATTCACTGAATTCTCTGAAGCCTACCCAAAATACTTTGAGACCGATCAAATCGACCATATTCGAGCGAAAGAATACTATCATCTCTCACTCCCTAGCTATACCTGCCTTGATTATATAGGCACTGGCCTCTTCTCCTACTCCCAGCTCCATAAGCAGAAGCATGACTCCTCAGGGCCTCCACCAAATATGGATTTTCCACTCTTCAGTGTGTCCTACAAGACAGGAGATCTGAAGACACAGCTACTTCATGGTGGGCAGGAATCAGAGTTGGAGTCTGCAATGAAGAAGAGAATCATGAATTTTCTGAAAATCTCTGACAAAGATTACTGCATGGTCTTCACTGCAAACAAAACATCAGCTTTCAAGCTTTTGGCAGAATCTTATCCCTTCCAATCTTGCCGGAAGCTTCTGACAGTTTATGACTATGAGAGTGAAGCAGTGGAGGCCTTGATGAACAGCTCTCAGAAGAGAGGAGCTGGAGTCATGTCAGCTGAGTTCTCATGGCCAAGATTGAGAATTCAATCTGCAAAGCTGAAGAAGATGATAGTCAGCGAGAAGAAGAATGCGAACAAGAATTCGAAGAAGGGACTTTTTGTGTTCCCAATTCATTCAAGAATTACTGGAACAAGATATCCTTATCTATGGATGAGAATGGCACAGGAGAATGGTTGGCATACCTTGGTAGATGCTTGTGCATTGGGACCAAAGGACATGGACAGCTTTGGCCTCTCCCTCTTTCGCCCCGATTTCCTCACTTGCTCCTTCTACAAGGTCTTCGGGGAAAATCCATCCGGCTTTGGCTGCCTCTTTGTCAAGAGAACCACTATTCCAATCTTGGAATGTTCATCAACTGCAGGGATTGTGAGTCTGGTTCAAACAAAGAATCCTGATCAAAGTTTGGAACAAGGAGAAATAGCTGAGGGGAATGGGGGTTGCAGCTTAGAGTTAGAGATGGAATGTAGGGGCTTGGATCAGGTGGATTCAATGGGACTTACTCTGGTCAGTAAAAGATCAAGATACCTGATCAACTGGCTGGTAAAGGCATTGACGAAGCTCCGGCATCCTAACACTCAAGGAGTTCCCATTCATCTAGTCAGAATATATGGACCCAAGGTGAAATTTGATCGCGGACCTGCGTTGGCGTTCAATGTATATGATTGGAAAGGTGAGAGGGTGGAGCCTGTTCTTGTACAGAAGCTTGCTGACAGAAACAACATTTCACTCAGCTGCGGGTTCTTGCACCACATCTTCTTCTCGGACAAGTATGAAGAAGAGAAGTTGAGAGTCCTGGAGCAAAGAGCAAGTGGAGGTAAGAGCAAGAATGACAAAGTTGAAGCTGGAATATCAGTTGTTACTGCTGCACTTGGGTTTCTGGTCAACTTTGAAGATGTTTACAGGCTTTGGGCTTTTGTTGCTCAGTTCCTGGATGCAGACTTTGTAGAGAAGGAGAGATGGAGATATACAGCACTCAATCAGAAAATCATTGAAATCTGAACAACCAAGTTGTTATTCATGTGATCTTTCAGAGAATTAAAGATTGTAAATTCAACTCAAAGGTCTGAACTTACATATTAATGGCCCCAAAAAAGTAACAACAATGCTTCTTCCAGGTGATGGCTTTACATAAGTATGTTATGCATTGTTACCAATTTTACATTCTAGCAGATCCATTTCAACAGAAACAGATCCACCCCAGAAAGTTCCATCCCAACAATTCGAAATATGAAATGATCTGTCGTTATTTCCAATTATTCAAGATATGTGAAATGTTTGCTTTTACCGACTTCTTGAATAGTTGGAAGTAGTTCAGCCCACAATGCTGCTCTTACCATATGTTACTCTTCTACTATTTTTTTCTGTTCTTCATAAGATTGTGAAGAATTAGAGAGAAACAGAAACAAAAAAGAAGTGGAGAGAAAGGAATTTCCTCTGTGTGCCCTGGTATTTTGTTTCTAGTTATCATCGATCTGCTATTTCCTATTGCTTTGCATTTGTATTCAAACTAAAATTACATGTCCTAATTAGTAAGTGGTGAACTGAATTGAATGGAGGAATTCAGAAGGAGAGAAGTATTCTTGTATAAAGATCAATATATAATTTACCAATAAAGAACAAGAATGACAGAGATATTAAGCATATATGTGCCTTGAACTGAGTCTTATAGATAAAGATACAAAGCTGAACTTGTAAATAAGAAAATGACCTTATAACAATAGTGACAATGATTGGCATGAGTGGTAATTTTGGCTCCACATCATAAGAACCTAACTGAGAAAGAAAACACATGTCATGATTAATCATGAACCACATGGTTCTATCCCTAATAGAATTTATGCTCATAAATTAAATATAGGCAAACATTTGAGCAGTACAATCTTGAATGCATGTGAACCAGAAAATCTCAGATGAACTAATGTTTTTGCCTTATTAAGTATTGCAACAAAGGACATTTTGAATCTTGGAGTTGAAGGAAATGTTCACAGCACTTTCATTATCAGATAAGTATGTATGTATCATATCTTCTGATATACTTCCAAGACAAGTACACCTCAACTCATAACTTGAATGTTAAGAATGTGATGCATTTATGTATCCTAGTTCATATCGGACGTGTTGGAGAGGTGATACACTAAAAGTTAGTGTGACATATGATTAGTCCACTGATAGTAAAACACTGGTTGACAAATGAAGTTGAAATCACTTGGGTATTGTGTGTCTTTTATAGCCAGCCTTGAGCCTTCTCCAATCCCAAACAAACTAAATTGCAGCTTCATAAACATATAATGCTTTGGAGTTGACTTGAATCAACAAATGCATGCAAGTAAATGACATTGGTGTACTATGAGTATGTACTCCATCTCTCACCAACTATTCTGCTCGTACACACAATAAACCCACCTCACCTGATAGATATAACCCAACAGTCACACGCAAATCAAATACTGATTTTTTATACAAGGTTGCTTCTTTCTTAACTTTTGTTTCTTGCTAATCAATTCTTCCATCTTTTGACCAAATCTAACAAATCACATTCACACAAACTACTAATGTAACAAGCCTAATTACGAGAGAGGGATATTGGCCATACTACAGTTTTGTTGATCTTACAAGACAGCTTTATTTGGTGGAATTTCTTGGTCTCAAAGCACACCAAAAACAGCTCTATCTAATTCTATAATGTTCTGTTCTACAATTCCACCATTGAGTAGCTTGAAAGTACATGAAATCAAATTCTAATACTTTACATGACATTATTGAACACCTTTTATTTGATATTATTTAATAATCCATACACATGTTACTATATATATATCTCTTTCCATCCATGGAATTTGCATCATCGATCAACTATTTGATTATTCTCTTTTTCTTCTGTCTTTCCTAAACATTTTTAGCCACCACCCTCCAAACAACAAAATGATTCCAAAACGTATCTCATTTACCACAATAATATTGTCACTTCTTGCAATAATTTCACTATCGAAAGCAAAGTTAGATGCCCACTATTACGACCAAACATGCCCACAAGCTGAGAAAATCATCCTACAAACTGTTGTTAATGCTTCCATGCATGACCCTAAAGTCCCAGCTCGCATACTTAGGATGTTCTTCCATGACTGTTTCATTCGGGTACCTTCATTATTTATGCATGATCCCGTTCCTAGTTACCGACATTATATACATATTCTGATGTAAATTATTGTTAATTTAGGGATGTGATGCGTCGCTGTTGCTGGACTCGACTCCAGGGAACCAAGCTGAGAAGGACGGTCCTCCAAACATCTCTGTTCGATCTTTCTACGTGATAGATGAAGCCAAGGCTAAGCTCGAAGCAGCGTGTCCTCGTTTGGTTTCTTGTGCTGATATAATTGCAGTTGCAGCAAGAGATGTAGTTACCATGGTATATAAATATGTTTACATTATTTTCTTCCATAAATTACATATTCTTGCAATTGTTGAAGATAGATATTTATGCACTAACATTTAATCTTTTGTATTAGACCGGAGGTCCATATTGGGATGTACTAAATGGAAGAAAAGATGGGACAATATCAAAAGCCACAGATACAATAAACTTACCATCTCCAAGTTTCAATGCAAGCCAGCTGATCCAGAGCTTTGCTCAGAGAGGTTTAGGGGTCAAAGATTTGGTTGCTCTGTCCGGAGGTCACACTCTAGGGTTTTCACATTGTTCTTCTTTTCAAGCTCGGCTTCGTAATTTTAGTTCAGTGCACGATGTTGATCCCACCATGAACACTGTGTTTGCTGCTAATTTGAAAAAGAAATGTCCCAAACAGAACAAGGATCATAGTGCCGGGCAGTTCTTGGACTCGACTGCATCAAGATTTGATAATGACTATTACAGGCAAATTTTGGGTGGGAAAGGAGTTTTTGGTTCGGATCAAGGTCTGGTTGGTGATTACAGAACAAGATGGATAGTGGAGTCGTTTGCGAGAGATCAGAGCTTGTTTTTCAGAGAATTTGCAGCTTCAATGGTGAAACTTGGAAATGTTGGGGTTCTTGAAGAGGGAGAGGTGAGACTGAATTGCAGGGTTGTGAATTAAGAGATCGGAGATTGATTTGAATCATTTTCTTGTTCACTTGAGCTCAATTCAATAACTAGCTTGCATGCATCTAATATGTTTTCAATTGAAATTGATGTAATAATCTTATTCATTTATAAAGAAATGATAAAAGTATCGTCGTTTAATTCTCTCTTCCCAATATAAGCTCAAGAAAGACTTCACAATAAAATGATTCTCAGATCTTACAGTTGTGTGATCAAACCACTAAGTGTGGCGCAGTTAGTTATTTCAGCTGTGTGAATGAGAAGAGGTTTCAGGATCGATTTCTACTTAACACATTTTTTTGTGGTGGTAATGTAAGAGACCACTTTGGTGCGGTAAGTTGCCAAAAAGCCTTAGGCTAGGGATAAGAAGCAAAGTCTCTTTCCTAAACACTATTTTCTTGTTCAAGCTTGTATATATATGTCTTGAAAATGTTTCTTACGCCGTTGCAAGATAGAATTTCGACACCTTTCTGTATTAAAAAAAAAAAAAAAAACAAAAACAAAAACAAAAAATTGTACAGTAATTGTTACAATAATAAAGGTTTGACTAGTTTTTATCACAATTATTGACCAGAAGATAGGAAAGAAATGGGACCTGCAATTGAATTTTTTATTTCTTTATTTCTTTTTGAATGAAGGACCTAACAATTGAATATTAATTGATGAGACAAGAAAGAAAGAAAAAAAAGTCAACCAACAACCCTTGTTGTATGGTATTTTTATCATATAGCACACCCCAATCCGATCTTGGAGGTAACAGTTTTGAGTATGATATAAAATGAAGAAGACTGAATTTGGTATTTAAATGTTGTTGATCCAATTCGATTTAGTTTTAGTAATTTTTTTAACTCAAAATATCTTTAATTTCGTATTATAACTTAATTGAGTCTCAAAATTTTATTTGAATTTTTAAATATTAATCCAAAATAGTTCTTACTCTTAAAGTTTATATCAAAAGTTCAGGACCAAATCTAAATAATATTTGACAGTTCATATGCTACTTTGGGTTAAAAACAAGATGAATGATCAAATTGGTTCGAAACACGAAAGTTCAAGAACCAAATTACGTCAAAACACTACAGTTTAGAGACTGTTTTGAGCAAAAAAATGTTCGATGACCAAATTTGGTTGAGCTACGAAAGTTTATAAGCTACTTTTGATTAAAAAAGTTCGAGAATCAAATTAGATCATAGAAATACAAAAGTTTCAAAACGAAATGTGTGATATTGGTTCATAAACGAAATGGGTTGGTGAGGCTTCGAGCCTACCCGTGCCACTGCCTACTCAGCTAACATTTTCACGTACCAAACCAAAACTTGTCATACTCAAAGATGCACATGACTTTCTTTTTTCCATTATTTTACCTATATAAACAACACCCATTCAATTCAACAAATTCGGCGACATTGACATCCAATCACATGTGAAATAAACTGAAACCATCCATACATTCTTCCATAATATCATTATATATTAAAGAATGGTTTACACAATATAAAAATAAACTGCACTTTATTTTGTATATTGACATCATCATCTCATCATCCAATGTAATAATGTAAGTAAGAGTTAACGTTGAAGAGAGAGCAGAGGTGATCAAATGGTGTACAAGACTCATCCCATCTCACTACCAAGTCCAAAACTAAGAACAATCTGCATAAAACCTGCCTCTCATTCCCATTCCCATTCCCAATCTCAATCCAAACCAACTTTCTATTTTCTATGCCTTGATGTGTTCGATTTTCTCAGCAAGCAAACACAAGTTAGTTAAAGAGTATCAAGCTCGTACCATTTCTTCTAGACTTTGAGAAAGGAAGAAACTTGCATGCATGCATGCCATTTCGAACTGCGACTCTTTGTCACCCACTACAATACTTAACGCCGCCCGTTTGCCCAATGCCTCCCACCGTTGTTTCCGGATCTCACGTGTGGATTTCTATGACCAAGCCCTTGCTTTGGGAGATCGCGCAACTCCACCACCTGTATCGTCCGCTGCTTCTTCGCTGTTCATAGAAGATAATCACTTTAGTGCGTGCCCCTAAGTTGTGATATTGTGTCTACTATACTAACAAGTATACATTTCAAGTTTACCCGGGATGAGACCACAGTGAGTAAAAAAAAAGAGATGCTATAACAAGTGCAAACACTGAAAATTTAGAAGAAAATACAAACCATTCTCAGCTTGTTGGTAGCGCTCTTGAAGTTTCCTCTTTGTAGCTTCGAGCTTCGCAACTTCATCAGAACACTTCATTTTCAAATGGAACAAGAATTATCAATCAGATTCAAATTCAATTGAAACCGCGATTTCAAAACGTGGAGATATTCCTATTTGTAACACTTACATCCTGTTGGTCACCAAGTGGCCTCCTCTGAAGAACAGCCTTGTCTGGTTTTTGCTGCAACTTCATTTCGTTATTGACTCTCCGCTCCACATTTACTTTTGGAGGTCTCCCAGGCCCAGATTCAGGGTTTGAGGGCTTATTTGGCCTTACATTAGCTTCTTGCTTCTTCAGTTGTTGGCCCTTGTCCTTGGGAGGCACATTCACTTCATTGGGACTCTGCTGCTTCCGTCTCACAATATTTTGGTCATCCATTGATGGTTTTGTTCCATTTCCACGGTTCTTGTTGAATTCCCCACTATTTCGAGGATCTGAAACAACATTCCCCATTTAAAATCATGATTCTAAGAAGTGTGAAATTCTAATAAAGAACTGAAAAGCAAAAGCTATCCAAAAGAAGTATAAGAAATAGCACAATAAACTCACTTCCATCATCATCCATGCCATCGAAGAACTTCACACGAAGCAGGAGTAAAAGCACAGAATCCAGTCAATACAGGTCAAACCCAGAACCAAAATTACTTTCAAAAACAAAATTAAATGGAGCAGATGGTATACCTGTGAAAGCTCTATTGCAGTGGGTTGTGTAGCAAAGAAAGCTTCGTCCATTGGTGGAGAAGGAAGTCCTTCTTCTTCTTCTTCATCATTATCTACAACAGATGGATTTGCAGATTCCGGAGTACCTTCTGCACCCACATTCACATATCAAGTATTAGTTTCTGGAACTCATTTTAGTTGACAAAGAACACTAACCAAAACCCTAATTCATTAGGAATACTAATACAAATAATGATGGCAAACAGATTCCTACCAGCAACAGCCTTCTTAGCATCAACCCATTCATCCACCATCTCTTTCCACATACTGTAATTCACAAAGTTCAATTAGATTCAGTAGATATGTTATGATGCCATATAACATGTAAATTCAATAGCAATGAAAGTAGGCTAAACAGGGTAAGTGAACCTAACTCATCACCATAAATCACTCAAATAGGTCAAATAATGTGTATATAGAGGTGGCAATAATATTTTAGGTGCAAACATTAAGATGACAAATATTGATTATCTCCTTGGAAAATGACAATCATTTATCGGTCTATACTATGTCAATAATCAATGCCTGTGATACATTCCGGATATGAATCAAATAAATGGATCATCAACCCAAGAGCACATCTGATATAGCCAATTTGGGCGAGATGGATAAAGCAAACAAATCCATTGAAAATCCGAAACTGTCTGGATTCAGATTGCGAAGTAACCAAAAGCAGAACTTATATACTGTCAGCTTAGAAGGAAAAGTTTCATACTCTATCAGAATCCGCGATATGCGACGAACCCGCTTTGATCCGTGTTTTCGGAGACCATTAACTGCCTTCCCAATTTCAGTTGACTGCGGAAAGAAACACAATAAGTCCAATCAATTGCCCAAAAAGAGCTGGGAACATGAACAACAAGGAGATTGCAAACCTCAAGAGTATCCACAGTCAAAGCCAACAGCTGAAGCTTTCTCAACGAATCAAACAAAAGCTGCTCGGACTGCAAGAACATTAATCAATGAAGCACAATTCAGTATCCAGTAAATTCTACAGAACTCTCTAAACCCATCTAGAGACAATTCATTCATTTCCTAATCCAATTGCTAAAACAGGCCACTTAAGCTCAGTTCAGCTGCCAAATTGTTAATTCAACAAACAGAAGAAGAATTAAAACAATCTGGGACATAAACCTGATATTAGCTGTCCTCGAGAATCTCCTTGATCCTGAGGACCTCCTCAACAATCTGGGAGGCTTCTTCGATCTCATCAGTCAATGCCTCAGCTTCTCCGTAGCTGTAATTGCTAACCTGGTTCATATGATCATCTCTACTGCTATTGACCTTGCTCTCCTTACTCCCAGTATCGAAACCAGCCTTGTCCTCCTCCGGCGCCGGAGCCGACTTGACCTGATCGCAACCCGAACACCGGGGCAATTTGCAGGAAAACAAATGCTCTGCAATTCGATCCCTCCGCAACCTGAACTCCTTGGGACAATCCGTAGCTGCCACCGAGATAGCGTTTTCAATTATATCAAAAATATCCGAATTCGCAGTCCGGAAGTAATTTCGCCAATCATCAAGTGACCCTGACATCGCCGCGATGGCCCAGAACCCAACCCGCTCAGATTAAACTAGATCCAAAACAACACAAAATCCCAATTCCAGTGATCAACTCAGAAACCAAAGTCGGTTTTCATCACCAAAAACACCAGAAAAACCGATAATCGAATGAACCCAGAAACGTAAACGTGATCGTGACGGATTAGAATTCCGGTTACACGCAAGCAGGTAGAGAATAGAGATGGAAGTTTAAACCTTTAAAAAAAATAAACTTTGACCAGAAAATGATCGAAGAGGAATATTAGGGAGGTGGATTTTAATGATATATTTGGTTTACGTTAGATAAGAAAGATGATCGAAGGAGATATGATGCGATCAGGAACGGGAGATCAGAGAACAATATCAGACAGAAGCGATGGTGGGGTTTTCTTCCCCAGATTCTGATTGGGGCTAATAGAGATAACAACCCCCAAAGCCCAAAAGAAAATAAAAATAAAAATACCAAATTTTTTTTCCCGGAAAATCACGG